>VYZT01041594.1:8448-19729 GCA_013400735.1 Pomatostomus ruficeps | reverse complement strand
CCAGGCAGTTGCTTTCCGACAGCAAAAGTAAGAGCAACTCACTGCCACTCTTAAGTCCTGAGGAGAGTCAAACCACTACTTGTTTTAATAATAATTTACTGAAAGCATCATCGTTCTCATGCACAACAGACTGTCCTATCCTTGGATTTACATTTATTTTTAAAGCTTATTTTCTTGATAATTAAAAATATAACTTGTTGATTCCTCCCCAGTTTTTAAGGATGGAAGTGATTCACCTTGCTACTGAAAAATCTCCTTCACCACAGGTAAGTCAGCAAGGAGTTTTTTCCTAAACCTTAATAATAATACTGTCTAATACTTCACACAAGTTAAAGTCCTGCATGCACTAGGGCAAGTTAATCCCCTGAATCATGTTAAAAGTTGTGTTTCCAAATGTCTACTTTTTAACACTCTGCTTACCTATTCTTGTACTTACACACTGTGTACCAATCACTCAAAGATAATGACTTCATGCTACTTCTTTTATACCCAGTTACCACGTTTGTCATAGATTTGTAACAAATATTACAATGTGACTATTTTGTGGGAGAAAATTACCGTTTATTTCATGTCCACTGCATCAATCAAGGTACTGGCTTGAAACATCTACTTTGCCTTCCTCATTTTCTATTGTTTTATTCCAGACAACAGTCTTTTTCCCACAAGGAACAAAACCTAGATGTGTTCTCTCAAACATAAATGTTTGAACAGCTAGAAGTCTAGGTCAGGACACACTGAACACACGTTGATTTACTACACAGTAATTAGAGCCGTGAAAAGGAGTTAAGATATTTACTGCAGGAGGATCCAACAATTCATTTGCCTTTGCTGACCACCTGTGTGCAGCATTTCCCCTTATTATTATTGTGATGTGATGGATGTACTCCAAGTGACCTAGGGCACTGCTTTCTTTCAAAACCTCCCCAAAAGGTTCCCCCTTCTGTACGTCTCCAACAAACAGGACTATGCTTTCATCCCTTTGGCAGGTGGCATTCATCTCCAGACATGGGCAAACTTTCATTCACACCGTGGGGCCAAGGGAAATGAGAAAAAAACCTTCTTTGGGAATCTGTTCCACCCTCACTGTACAAAATCTCTTCCTTACATTTACTCTAAACATACCCTCCTTTAGTTTAAAACCATTATCCCTTGTCCCATTGTAACAGGCCTGCTAAAAAGTCTGTCCCCATCCTTCTCATAAGCCCCCATCTGGCACTGGAAAGTTCTCCAAGTTCTCCCCAGAGCCTCCTCTTCTCCAGCCTGAACAACCCTGGCTTCTCTCAGGTTGTCTCCACCAGAGAGGTGCTCCACCCTCTGAACATCTTTGTGGTCTCCTCTGGACCAGCTCAAACAGGTCCACATCCTCCATGTGTTGAGGACCACCAAGAGCATGAAGCCCCATGTTCCATAGCATTACACCTAGGAAAACTTAACGTGGCAGCCACAGGCAGTTTCAGCCTTGCTGGACACTCAGGAGACTGTGCTTCAGCTGTACAATCCCCTATCATAACCCAAAAACCCTCTCTGGATACCAATACGGACATAATTTTTATTATTGTGGTGGTGTCTAGGTCAGGACAAACTAAAGATATATACTAATTACCATGCAGTAATTGGATCCATGTGAAGGAGTTTGGCATTTATTGCCTAAATTAAGTAGTTATCAATGCAAGTAACACCATGAGATTACAGAACCATGGCGGTTCTGAACATAAGAACTACAGGTTTGCTCCTAAAGAACAGAGACAATCTTTGGCTAGAGCTTGCCAATACAAGGGCCATCATTAACTTTTTAATTCATGAAAAGACTGGAAATCCTGGGGAGAAAAGGCCCTTACAGTTTTCAATGCTGGTCTTTATTCTATGCCTGTATTCTTGCCATGTACATCAATCAGTTTAAGAACAGATTATATGCTAAATTGGAACACAAATTACTTCAGTTCTCTGGCTGACAGCTCACAAAAATCTAAAATTTAGGCTTAATATAACTGAGCCAATTTACAGTATTTTGCTATCTCTGTCCAGAGACACTCTGCCATTTGCAAAGGGAAAGATCATTTACACAGGTCTCTCATTTAAAGGGACATTCACTCTACTGTGAACTTCTGCCATGCAAAGATACCTGATATGTTATGGTGACTGACAGTACAGACCATGAACTCCGAATTACAAATTAAAAATTTTGTAATGCCATTCAAGTTGCTCCTTTAAAACTGAAAATACACCAAACAGTTGAGTAACTTCCAGATTATATTCGAGAACATTTCAGAGCATTGCTTAGCTGCCTTAAAAAGAACAGTGATTTAGATAAGGGAATCTGTCATATCTCGAATACAGTGAACTGATCACATCACACCTATTCAAAGGAACAAATAAAAGGACTTGAACCAACTCTTAACTGCTAGAGCTTGAAGCTGCAAGAAAATGCAGTCAGCTGCAGACTTCATTCTCCTCTTAAAGACAGAAATTTAAGAAACACTCAGGCTAAAATAAAAAGAGCTTGCCTGTTCTGTCTTTCATCACTGCCTAGACTGGGAGGCCAGAAACACATCATTTGCACAGGACACAATACTAATTCTCAGAATGAAAAAGAGATAGGTAAGATCAGATACGTCAATTTTAGCAGTAACATTCCAGTGGCACAGAATTTCCTCTTGTAGTTCTAACTGGAGTAACTGAAGCCACAGTGACAAATAACTGTGCCATTAATTCTGCTAAGAGAAGAAAATCCATGACAGTGCAACAACCCATATGTCAGACAGTAGTCTGATCCATCTTCATTCAGATTTAAAACATAGATGTTCCATTTTCAAGGAGGAATTAAAAAAAAAAAAAACACAGAGAGAGAGGGAAAGAGAGAGAAGGAGAAGCCTCAATGTTTTTCAGAAAGACAACTGCATCCTCCAGCTGCCGGTGCAGTGAACTGCTGAAAAAAAGTAGCATCCTAAACTTTGACTCTAGCAAATTAGGTTTCTGAGAACCTAGACTTCAGCACCACCATTGGTTCATGGTTATTAAGTGAAAATTAATTTTGGGGAAGCATACCCAGCACATTGATCTGTCAGACTGAGAAATCATCCATAGACTGTGATGTATTTTTCTTATAAATACAGATCCATAAACCAAACCTTCAGGCTTCCTAGCTTTATTCAACCTGATTAGAGTTCAAAATGTATTTCAGTCCTCACCAAATCCCATTTTTCCTCTGCCCTTATAAAATTTCACAGCACAATAAACAGAGTCTGTACTTCATGGCAATATCTTTAAGGATGAGCATCAATTCATCTACAAACACTTTACCCCAAAGATTCAGAAACAGCACACTTACAAGTCAAGATGATTTTCTTCTGCCCCCTATCAATTTAGACATGAAACTCTCCCTACTGTTCAGAAACTGAACACAGTGTACTCAAGAATATATACCATGCAATCTGTTTAATAAAGAGTCAGAGCTGATCGACTCCTAAATGAAAATCTGAGGTCTTCCAAAGAAATACCAGTCATCAACTGCATCCCAGACAGGCATCTTAAAAATGGGTTTCATGAAATCCCCAGTGCTGAGCTTCCCAGTTGTTCCTTGCAGGCACTTTTTACCAGCTAAGCAAGCAGGGCATGCTGGCTTCCACCCAGGCAAGCAGCTCCCATTGATCAAACACCCTCCCCCTTCCCTCTCACACATCAATTTTAATTTCTCCCACCTCATATAAATGCTAACACAGAAAAATCATCAGTTTATTCAGAGACTCGTTTCATAAATCCTAATGAAAAAGTGAACACTGTAATTTCTCGGTTTTAATGTATAATTACATAGGCAAGACAAATTGTTGAATTTCTTAAGATGTTGAGAGAAACTGAATACAAAACTGGAAAGGATCTCTTCTGACATCAAGCCACAAATGCACCTACCACACCACAATATTCATCAGGAACCTGATGCACCTAAAGACAAAGTTGTTTGCTACTTCTACCACGAGGCTGCTACAAAGTTTACTCTTGATGTTGGAAGTCCTTTCCTGATTTCCAACCCAAATCAACCCACAGACTATTAATACTGATATGTTCTTATGTTGATGTTGCAATTCAAGCATGAGTAGCCTTCCCACATCCCATGGTGCTTACCAGTGTAAAACATTTATACAACTTTAGAAAACTTGTGAGCTAAGCTTAACAGGTCTCTTTAGTATCCTTGCATGTCAGAGTCACAGTTTTCCACAGGCTCCAGGCACCTCTTTCCTAAGGTAGAAATTCATTCCCCTTGGGAACAGGTGGCCAGCACACTTGAGGCAGAGTGGCATCACTGTTCTCCCTGGATGTTTCAGGATCTGTGATCTTCAGGGCTTCACCTTTTAATCAGCCCGACTCCAATTAATCTCTGCTGCTCATTTGAGAGCTATTTACCAAGGTCTGACCCTCAACTAGGCAGCCAGGCACGAATGTTAAGCTTTGTGTTTGTCAATGCCATCATGCTTCTATTGATTTGTACTCAAATTCTTCTCAAATGAATAAAAGGACTACGAAGAGACGGATCCCAAGACTAACTCTGAAAGACTTTCACCTACCTACTGCTGAACTGCTTCCTCTCTGAGAAGAAATGCTGCACAGAGTGCTTTTTTCTTTTAATCTACCTTACTATTCTCTACCCACTCTTCATCTGTTTCTGTAGTAGGCTAACAGGTTTCTCCCTGACTTTGGGAACAGCCATAGTTAGACAAGGACAAAAGCTTTCACTCCAAGGGGCTTTGCTCTTCTCCTCCTTCCTGAAGGAGGGCATCATAGTCTGAAAACCTGTTTAGAATTTAGGCTTAATATTCCTGAGTTTTCTCCTCCCACTGGCCTTGCAAAAATATTTATCATATGTTATACTGCCATACAGACACTACTTAGAGTCAGGCAAGGACAATGCAGCAGTGTCAGACAATAAACCTGCTAATGAAGCAACAAACTGACCAGTGCAACAGGTTTTACTACCCTTAATCAAACTCCACGATCAGCAACTGATTAATGACAAATATTGCGCCAACTACTAAAAACACACAGAGGATAAGAAACTACTAAGCTTGTAAGTCAATGCTTTACAGAACTTTTACAGGTAAGAATGCATTTGGTTCCAGCTACTTCTTTCTACAATTTATGAAAGCAGGTTTTTTTCTGGCACAAAACTCCATTTACAATGTTCTCTTCCATTGTCTTTCTAAACAGGACACTCATATTTAGTCAGAAGACAATCGTGGTGGTTATATGAACAGATCACTGCCCTACTTCAGGCCTCAAAGGCATGGCAGATACAGTAATTGGGAAAAACCACAGGAGAGGAAGAGCCTTGTGAACCCAGTCAGGTTTACAAGCCTAGTAAGTGCCTGGGAAGAAAATCCAGTTGTACTCAAATAAACAAAGCATCTAGAATTACTCCAACATTTAAAAACAGATGGGATAAAGCATTCATAAACTCCTGTATTTACTTGTTGTATTTACTGTGCTGAAGTTTGCATACAAAGAAAGAAGCAGCATTCTCTGAAGAAAAACAATCTGGAATTGGCAAGATAAAACCCCAAATTTAGCCCTGACATTTACTTTCTAGGCAATTGCCTCCGCCTTTCTAATTTCCTCAACAAAATTGAGCTCATCAACACGCAGGTGAAAAGTCTAGTAGTTGTTGTTATGCACTGCCCAGAGACCAACAGAAATAATTTCTCATCTCAAGGCTGGCCTCCAGGCCTACACACACTTCTGCCCAGCATTTCAAAATTGATCTAAGCCCTGCCTGAAAAAGGAGACACGGGGGCCAGTTTTCTGATGCAAAACAGTGACTAAACCAGTTGCATTCATGTAGCTTTGTATTAGCACAAGAACACATGGATTTCAACCTAAAGCAGAGTTTTCAGTTATCTGCAGCTTGAAGAAAAGCAGAAGCATGGACAATTCTGTCTGTGAGGCCACAAAGGCTTGTTTTAGGAAGAAAGGTTACATTCTGTGTGGTGATTCTTGCATGGTCATGTTGATCAGCACAAAAAACCCTCCTGTAGCTTTAGGCAGACAATTTTTACAACAGGCATATTCCCTACAAACTGATTTACAGGTGTAAAAGTGGCACTGGTTTGAGCAGCAAGAAAACTGACAAGCCATTTCAATTAATTCTAAAAAGACACTTAAAAAACCCTTTTCCAACACTGCATGCTGACCAGCCAGTCGGAGGGGTGCCTCTGACACAAAAACACGGGGAATAACAAAGAGAGGGAGAACCAGAGCCAGTGTGCAGACAACATTCTGTGAGCTCACAGCCACAGCAAGCTCTTCCCTCTCCTTTTCCCCTTCCTTTGGTGCTCCCTGCAGGGCAGCACGCAGAGGACAAGCCATCCTTACAGGCACTAGATAAGACATTCTGCACATCATCGTGTCCTGTAAAATAGGAGTGATTTGTTCCACTGAGTCCATTCCACCCGAGGGAACCATGACTGAAGACACAAACCTTAGTGGGAGAAGACATTGCCTTTAGTGCTGTAAGTTTACACCACCCTATCTTACACCTACAGATATCCTGTGTTTCAGGAATCCAACAGAAAATATTTTTGAAAGGTTTGTCACTAAACACAGCCATCTATGCACAAAGGCAGCAATGGGACTCTAGGCAGTAGCAGGATCATCTGCTCATACTGCTCTTTTTAATTAAAATCTATTCTCCACTTTCACCAAGTTGCAAAGGGAACACTCCTCCAGCCTGTTGTTATCCATATCAAGGACAGATACCTTTGCTTTCCAATCATACCTGCAAAACAGACTTTAAATATGTGTATAGAACTATTCTTAAGTGCGTACAGTCTCTATATTTAACTTCTAAGTGTACTGGCCACCTTGGGAATGGTGGCCCAAGAAAGTGTAGATTTTGAGAAATACAGCACATAACTGCTGAATTATTAAAAGTACCAAGCTAACTACTCTTTGCTGACAGCTAAACTGGGTAAGAACATTCTCAATAAAATAGCTGAAAAATTGTGGGCAGAGCCACGGCATTTGAAAAATGGGTAACATGTAAAAACATATTCCAATATGAATAAAATAATTAAGTTGTAGTAAGTAATTTATGCTATCTTATCCTTTCCTTTCTTAAATTTTTTAAAAATGTGTCATCCTGCCCAAAGTTCTTTGGAAATTATATTAAAATACTGACTAGAATTTCAGAAAAATATCCTGAACATGTGAAAGCCTAACCTCCTTCAGCCAAGAATCAGAGCAACTTCTTTGCTTGAAAATCCTTACTCTAGCCAGGAAACAGAAAAGGACTGTCCACCAAAGGAAAGCAGTAGCAACAAGCCCCCAGAGAGTTAATTAAACAAACATGAATTGTAACAGACCATAACTTGAAAATGCTACAATCTGCAAAGAAAGTATAAAAATAATGAAAAAAAACCCCAGATACTTTTATTCTAGTGATCTCTGAAGTCATAATTTTGCAGAGTCATGTATCAAACCACAAGCAGCAAGTACAAGCTCTTCAAACTGACACGTCCTCTGCCTGTGCAAGTACATACACACACATTCAATAATAAAATCCTACGGAGAGGCAAGAACAAAACAATCCTCTAGAAGAGGAAGAAGATACCTTCTGTACAACCCAAAGAACAATTAGAGAAAAATACCAAGGTTTGAAACAGAAAAACATCTTTAACCTAGAAGGGTACTTCTGGATTTTGGACTGAGCACTTTTCCTCTAACCACTAAAATGATAAACTCCCAAGGAAATGCAAAAACAATCCTCTCACCCACAACTGTTGTAGGATTAACCTGCACTGAAACCCAGGTAAGGAGGAGGCTGTCAAGAGTAAGTACACAGGTTACAAGGCCTGGAGTCAGCTTTCATCATTTCACTCAGCAACAGTCTCTGACTCTTGCAGAACTGTTATAAAGTTAATTCTTCTGACAGAGTAATGTTAGCATCCAGAAATCCCCACAAACACGTTTAACAATAAAGAACACAGACACACACGAAGGACACACCAGAACACAGCAGAAGCTCAGACTTCCACAACTAAGTGTTCTGCTGACATAAACAAGCTGGCTTTTCCTGGGTGTTCAAG
This sequence comes from Pomatostomus ruficeps, assembly GCA_013400735.1. Classification (NCBI taxonomy): domain Eukaryota; kingdom Metazoa; phylum Chordata; class Aves; order Passeriformes; family Timaliidae; genus Pomatostomus; species Pomatostomus ruficeps. The sequence goes on along the minus strand of VYZT01041594.1, from coordinate 11,657 downwards.
TGCTGTGGTGAAGCAGTGAAATATGAAAGCCCGTATTATGTCATGCAGAGACTGAGGCTGAAAGACTGCTGACATCCTGAATATTCCTTGCACTTCTCTGCATTTCGACAACCAGTTTTTTAGGTTAACAGCGCAAAGGGAAAACGAAACAGGACAGACTTACTTTTGCCTGGTGTTTCACTCTGAAAGTTAAGAATGTTTGCTGGAGATTTTTAAAAGCCTGCTTCATGTCTGTATGGTGATAACTACAACAGAAGTGCCACATTTAGAAGCCTACAGTGTCAGCACTGTCACCTTAGACAAGAGATGTGGCTACATAGGCCCGCATCCGCGTCAGGCAGCGCTTATTACTTGCTCCCAACACAATGTTTAACATATTTACTTTCTCACGGACAAGTCAACACAAAGAAGCAGCAGCTTGTGCAGATGGATACATGCTTTCATTTATCCTGGTTAAGTGTGAATGCTCAAGCCCTGAGTGGCCTCACTCAGAACACCAGAGTGATCACAATGGGTAAATCCACCCCTGTGTGGAGCTCCATGGGCGCAAAACTTAACTAAAACCAGCCAGGCTTGCAAAAGTTTCTCCATTTGATAACAAGCCTTCTTCCAATAACAGGGCCTGAGGCTAAATCTTTTCATCTTCTTTAGTCAGAGGATCTGACAGTCTTCACCTACTGCTCTGGCAAGATAAGTTCAAGTTTAGTTTAGGCTCAGTCAAAATACTCAGTTGGCCAATGTTTTAAAACACAACTAAACCAAAACTAGACTCACGCTACTGAAGGTAAGTTTAAAATTCAACTGTGTGATTTAACAGGGAAAAAAATGTCCTATTGCTTGTGCTAAAAGCTAATTAGCAAGGCTGATTACTTATTAGGAAGTGTGTTGCTTCAAATTGTCACTGGAGGTTGGTTTAAATATTCCTTACTATTGACAACAGCTCTCCTTTACAAGCATTAAGTCTTGCCAGACAGTAACATCAAGTCTCTCCAGAGTAATTTGTTGCTGAGAGTTAAGGGGAGAAATTGCTGTAAACAGAAAAGCAATTTTACAGAACCAGAACCCAAACTTCAGAGCAACAGGTTTCCCGAGCCTATCACAACGACATGATTTTTGGCCTTGTCACAGCATAGGGCAGAACTCCAAGTAAACAAGCCTACCTCTATCTGAGAAACATACACATGGTCCAAAGACTAAAAGTAATGTTTCCCAAACTCCACGAAACCGAGTGCACTTAGCTAAAACTTGTGTATTTCAAAAAATCTGACTGAGAACTTCCAATCACATACTTGTAAGGGACCCTCAATACAGTACTTTTCAAAGTGTTTTCTGATTTTAGAACTCCCTTTGTAACTGAAGGTTCAAAAGCGTTCTTCTCTTTACTAAGTTTTACAATTTCTAACATTTCCAACAGTAATTTCTTCATAATTTTCTAAAAAGTGTGCCAAGGAAATTTAAACATGCTTTTGCACCTCTACAGCTAATAATAAGATCAAGTCTTTACCCTGCTCTTTTTAAAACAAAGTTCTCCTCAAATTCTACCCTACCTTACCACCCATTCTTGGCCAAAATCTGCAGTATTATGCTCATGAGGAGCATTTTTATTTTGAGCTACTGTAGCAGCTCCATTTATAAACAGAGGGTGCAGTCTCATTTCCCACAATCCAACTTGTAGTCATTGCATTCTGCTGTCTCATAAACTGGTGAGGGCTTTGACTGGCAACATTCCTTCAGTCCTCTCCTTGAATTTACTTCCCAGGACCTTACTGAATGCAGAGAGCAAGAGGGGAAAAAAAAAAAAAAAATTCTCAGTAAGAGCAAAGACTTATGTTTTAAATATTTGAAGGTTTCTGACCCATGCTTCTCCTAGGCATTTGCCATGTCCCTTGGTCACAGTGGTAATCCAAATGAGCCCTTAGTCCAACTTTTAACTGCCATGCTTTATTTTTCTTAAGATGGAAGGGGGTAAACCAAAACAGACTTTATAAGTGCAGATACAATGTTCCACAGTTTCTAGAGCTTCACTGCCCACGTGTCACGGGAAAAGTTGTTGCAGACAATACTTCAGCCGCCAACCTCCCCAGATCTTTCAAACCACGGCCACAAGTGTGCCTGGACTTGGCTATCAGAGCAACCATCCCCGCTCAGGCAAGTGACAAGGCAACTTCCAGCCCTGCCAGCTCACTCAAGGCCATTCCCCTCATCTCAGAACTCTGCATTTCCCAGAGGATTTTCCAGCGGGCTCCCGTGTGCCACAAGAAAACATCCACCTGGAAGCAAAACACGTCTCCTCACTCGCAGCATCACCAGACACACAAAGGCACCCGGGAGGGGGGAACAAGGCTGCTGTGAACCTCACCACACACCCCAACGACGGCTCCATCGAGGTCAGCAGAGTCTCTCCCGCACTCCCTCCTCTCCTAAGTGCAGGCTGATTAATCACTGCAGCTCGCCCCGTGAGGCCAGACAATAAACCTTCCCCGCACTCTGCCACCTCTACAGCACACACCTGCCCGGGCACACAGCGGGACCAAACACCAGCCCCGCTCCAGCTCACCTCCTGCCCCAGCAGAAAAAGCTCTCCCAGCCTTTCCCTTCCGGCGGGAATCCATGGAAGGATGGGAAAGGACCACCACGTTTTCTTTCTGCTGCACCCCCAACCCCACCCGGGAGCGGGATGCTCTCGCAATATCCCCTCTTCCAGTATAAACCAGCAGCGATCTGTGCCCCATGACTGCTAACCCACGGCACCCCGCTTCCCGAAAGGAAAAACTTTCGCTTCCTATGGCGCTCCTCTCCTCCCCAGGACTACGTGAGATATCAATTTCCCCCTCCCACCTCCCGGGCTATTTCCCCTTTCTACCTCCCGGGCTATTCCCCTTTCCATCTCCAGAGCTATTCCCCCTCCCACCTCCGGGGCGTTCTCCTCAAAAACAAGGGGGGAAAGGTCCTTCCGCCGGAGGTTTGGCCATGGCAGCCCCTTTCCTTCGGCGATGGGAAGTCACTCTTACCCAGCGGCATCCCGAGGAAAAGGAGTCCCTCATCACCCCTGGCTGAGCTCAGCCCCTCCTCTCGGGCCCCGAATCCCCCAAAATCGTCCCGGGCGGGCACCGCATCACGCCCGCGGCCCCAACCCCTCACTGAAGCTCCGGCCAACTCCACAGGAGGGCTCGGTCCCTCCCCTTTCCCCCGGGGCGAGGGGACAGATC
>VYZT01041592.1:1403-26093 GCA_013400735.1 Pomatostomus ruficeps | reverse complement strand
TAAAACAACTTTAAGAACACTAATTCTATTAGCTGACAGTCTATTGATCATGTCCTATCTGCAACCAACGTGAAGGTTCAAGCCTAGGACACACAAAGATCTCCACAAAATTTTGAAGCATGCTGACATTACACTTGCCAGAAATTAAATTCAGCTTATTTTCATGTTTGTTAGCATCACAGCAATATTATTATTTTCTCCCATAGGAAAATTATTTTGCTATTTAGGGGACATTTACATATAACCTTATTTATATTGCAATGTTGCTGTGCCATCATCCACTCTAAGAGGTCTGAGCTTCCACTACACAACCTACCATGCTGAAGAATATTAGACATAGTAAAATGGTATTTGACAAAGTACTTGGAAGCATGCAAGACAGAGATACACAGAGGAAAATACAAGCAGTTCTGGAAGCCTGTCCACACTGAATTCTGTACAGTCACCAAACCTGTCATTTTAAAACACCACAAGTATGCCTACACGAACTAAAATTACAGCATAGCTTGTGGTGTATACACACATGTATAAATGCTCCATTATGTGTGAGATTCGTAATTCTCAGTTATAGCCACATAAAACTGCAGAGGAGAACTCAGTTTATCCCAAAGGTGGCCAAGCTGGCCTCTGCAAATGGCTCTCTTTTGACTGTAGGTTAACTGCCCTACAACTAGACCCTACTTAGCAGAAAGGCATTCATCATGTACACATCCTGCAACCATTTGTGAGTGTCCAGTGTGACAAATACAGCCTTTCCCTCATGGGATGACACAACCAGGAGATCCGCTTCATGCCACGAAGTTGCGCCCTTCTTGCCAAGACAGAAAATGGAAAACCCTCTAGAAGGAATTAAAGGCCTCTCTGCTTGGCAATATTAAAGTACTAGCTGGGATAGGGCTTTCTGCATATGCTCCGTGAGTGTGGTATTCTATGCAGCGTGGTGACAGAGGAGTAAATGAAATAAAACTAATAATCTGCCTGGCAAAAATGGTGCTCAAGGAAGAATTCTGTGCACAGATCTGGCACATTTGGCGCACACTCCTATATTCCCAGCTTTGTTATGTCCAACTGCTAAGATGTTGGATCTTGGAGTCAAAATGCATTACACACAGATTACTTTCAACTCTCTTTTAAAAAAAAAAAAATATCCAGTCCCTCATCAACAGCATGAATATGAACAGGTTAGTTTCTTTTGCAAGTAAATTGATTCCATACTGGCAGAACTGGGCAGGCTCACCTTCTGATGTTTTTCTGTTAAATAACAAGCATTTCTTAAGAGAGACCTTAAAAGGTTTACCAGATATTTCATACATCAGTAAATTGTAGATCAAGTTTGTTTCAGTTCTAATAGCTTTACCTCTAGTTAACCTGCAGAGCTGATACGATATTCTTAATTTTAAAAATGACAGTGGTGGAAATCACTTGGATGGAACACCTCGATATAATCATATTGTTTCTTATTTGAATTTTACTTAATCCACACAAGCACCATTCTCTTAAACTTATAATCACCCTGCCCTTTAAGAACCTATTCCAGTGTGTGTTGTACCATTAGAAGTATCAAAGTTGGGTTGCCTTGAACATCTCAGAAAAACCATGGAAACATGCTGAACTTCTAGTCACCAGATAATTTTCTTTGATAGTATGTAGGAAAATGAGGTCATGCTAGCCTCTTAATTCTCACACTGCCCAGCATGAACACTCCGTCCTTACATTATTTGAAAAACTATAAGGAAATCATATCTCATAACTACCTAATAAGAACTTTCTCATACCCATCAGTTTCACAGCAATATCTTAAAAGGCCAGAGACAGATAACAAGTCCAGTCATCACCTGTTAGGGTTAAGCCGAAAAAGCACAACTGCTGACTATGATTTTACTACTCACTAGGACAACACTGACAGGATACAGGTAGTCTTAAAATCAGGGACTACTAGCAGCATTTTAACTCTGTCTGATGAAAAACTGATTTTTGTAACTTGCTGTTAAGGTCCACTTGCAATTAATACAAATCATGAAAATTAAGAAACCACCAGTTACTACAAGAAGAAGAGGGAATCACTCACTACTCAAAGGCTTTACTACCCAACAAGAAGACAATGTGGAAATTAAAAAGAGGCAGAAAGCTTGCAAACAATAATGTATTTTCTTCCAGAACTATGTGACTGTGTCAATACTGAGCCAGCAATCATGTCATCACAGCCCATTTCGCCTTGAGCCATGGTTCTTGGCAAGGGAAATGCTGAGAATACTGAAGACATACATCTTGGATTCAGCTGGTGTTGAAAAGTTTTTCTGTGCTTTTCCAGTCTATTACAAATGTTGCAGTAAACATAAGCTTATACAAATTGGTCTTTTTCCACTACAGTTTTGAAAACAGAAAGCTACAAAAAGTCAGCATGAAGAACAGGTTGGCTACCAAACACGTCAATATTTCTGCAGAATTCGTAAGTTATATTTTCTGATTATTTTACTATTCATAATGTGCTTATTCTTTACAAGTTTTATTACCTCAAAAGCTACAGAAAAAAACAGCATAAAGCTTGCATACAGCTTGAATATGAACCACTTACAAATACAATTCTATTTGACTTTTCTGCTTTACAAACTTGCACTGTAACATTCTAAAAGACTTGAGTGGCATCAGCTTAATCTGAAACCAGGCCTAACACACAGTATGAGAAAGAACTAGCCTGACCCCCTGTGGCCAAAACATTGCAAAACTGTAAATTTACCACCATCATCCAAATCTTCCTCAGATAACCACCAAGGCATTGAATCCTTTTTCTTCTTTTCTTTTTTCCTGGGCTGTCCCAATCTCTCAAGAATGCTGGACTTCTTTGAATTTCCAAGTGAATCATCTGAAAGAGACTGAATGAATTGCATACAAGATTAAAGAGAGCTTTTACATTTTTACATTGTTTCAGCCACTCAGTTATGGACTTCTGAGTCCAGATGCCTCTCATTACTCCCCACTGTTTGTCTTTTTTGTATATGCATGACAAAATTGATTAAGAAACAATAACTATATTCATGTGGCATAATACAGCGTATTTTAATAATCCCACTGCCAGAATTTGGATATATTAAAAGTTGACTGCTTCAGAGAATGTATGTTCAAATGAACAGTGTAATCAGCTCTTTTTCAATTAGTTACAACATATAAGAACCAAAACTATGACTACATCCCTGAAGATAATGAAGTAGAGCAGAAACAATTTTGCCTTGTCCTTGCTTCTTATGTGATTATTATTATTAATATTCTAAAAATAAATGTGTACTAGCTACATTCTATCTGCCAGCAAACCAGATTTCAGAAATTAATTTCATACTTTCTATTCATGGGATATAGCAGAAATGCCAGAGCCATTCCTACCCAACTGTATATTAAACTTTCATATGTGTTAGTCATTCATGTCGATTTTGACTGATAGTTTAAATCAATGGAAAAAAAAAAGTCTATGAGTTTAGAATTTAGGTTACTGCAAAGTAACAGGAAGGAAAAGACAACTAGCCTCTGCTCTTCTCCTTTAATAAAGCTCTTTGTGTCCTACAGCAGGCTCAGAGCCACAATTAGCTATCCACGCACTGAACAAGGAAATATTCATTAAAGTAGTGCACTGCAACCTCATGTACTATGTATTCTTTGTGCACCAAACTGGGCCTAAGTGGAATGGAATATTTTTTATCTAAATCTTTAGCTACAACTGTTAAATCCAATTGTCCTAAAGTGTCTTAAAGAACACAATCCACGGAGTTAGCAAAAGCCATAAATGGTAAGAAACAAAGAATTCACATATGAAATGCATCACATAGAAAAATTTCAAAAGCTTCACTTTTGTAACAGTCACAAAAAAGAAAATGTGATCGTATAAACAGAATATTAGAGGCAACAGGATTATGGATACTCAACATGTAAAACACAATGGTATGTTTTATCAAAACAAGCCTCTGCAATCCAGTGCCTCCTATTACATTAAAAACACAGCCATAAAAGCCTACCTTTACTATATGACTACAACTTCTCTGGACTTAATAAGAACATTAAAAAATCAAATGCCAATTATATAAAACTATAATTTAAGAAAAAATAATTGTAACAAAATATTAGTATCTCTGATCAAGAACATCTTTAGAGCTTACAGTTTCACTTGAGAAAACTAAATGCCTATCATACATTTCAGAAAGAAAGAAGTGTTCTGAGCCTTGCTCTTTAATGAAACACAATTTTAATAAATTATTAAACTGCTGGACAACAGGATGTACTGCAATTTCTTTAAGTTGGCTCTGTGACAAAGAACAAAACAATTTTAGATTCCTAATAAATATTCCATAAATAACAATTTGCTCACACTAGTGACAACACAAGTACCAGTGCCATTATCCCCAAAGGTCAAACTGCCTCCTGCTAGCTGGAAGCACTGACAGGTGCTTGATGCAAGCTCTGTTATCACTTGCTGTTTATTTTACAACTAACAGTATCCTCTGCCCTGCAAGCAGAACTTCAATGATGCTCATACTCCTTAGTGGATTGTAACTAAAGAACCTGCAACTCCCGCAGGTTGTGCTCAAGTTCTGGAAACAGATTCTATGTCCAGCTGTCTTGTCAACTGCAGACAGTAAAGCTGCAGCAGTTGGGAAAGAAATGCCGACACAAAAATACTGGTGCATTTCTCCCAACACATCAGTCTCAACAGCAAAACTTCCACATGTTTTTCCCTTCCTTTGAAAAAAAATGTAAATCAATCAATCAATCAATCAATCAACTTTTTGGACCCATAATGACTTCTCAGCACCAGTAAGTGGCACCAATTTCTTCCTTCCCCTCCTCTATAAAACAGCCCATCAGCCTTTCAGGAACACAGACACACAAAGTGTCATTTGTTTAATCTCAACATAAATAAAAACCAAAAGAGACAGTTTTAAGAACTGGAACAACTACATGGCACATCACCCGCTTACCAACTCCTCTGCATGTGAAGGAACTTAAAAAAGATAGTAATGCAGGATTTGATCTGTAACACTCAGACTTTCATGACCAGTTGTCCTAATTAATTAAAGAAACAAGTATTTTTCAATTAAATAAGTCTACTCCAAAATATGCTTTTAGTACACAATAATATGTTAATCTATTTGATCTTTTAATAAAAACTTAAATTTTTTTCAAACATGGCTTAATGTGTGGTGTTTCTCTTCCAGATACTGTTCTACAGATATTCTAATAAAGATGGTATAGCCTTTCCTTTTGAAAGTCTTCCTTCTCAAGTATCCATGAATGTCAAGTAGAAAAAAAGACAACTGAAAATACTAGAAGCAGACAACAGCTTTTTCACAACATTGCTCTGAGTAATTGAAAAAAGGCAATTAATTCAATTACTTGAAGCACTGTGCATTAGACAGACTTCCTCACATTGCACGTCCCAAGAGAAGTTCACAGCCAACACAGCAAACACTCTGAAAACCTGGGAGCCAAATCAGTATGTCAGATGATGCTTAAGGGAAATCCAAGTGACAACAGGTGAAGCACACCCAAACAAGGCACTGGTGGTGAGGAGTGGATGGACCACAGGAACACAGACAGGGGAGGAAGAAGGATTATAGGAAGAATTATGGATGACAACAGGCTGTCTTGGCAAGGGGTTGGGAATAAGCATAACCAGGCAGAGGGAATCATTAAAGGATTTATCCTATATGCAGTCATTGTTATTACACATTTGTGTTTCCTTCTGTATAATGATAATAGTCTAGAAAATTCTCTTCACTGATAGCTTTTAAAAAGCAGTGTATATGCCAAAAAACTTAGTTTAATCCTCATCTTAGACCTGCATCATCCAGCTCTATATACAGTCTTTCTTTTAACTTCATATGCTTTAATCAGAAACATAAATACACACCCTCACCCCAAACACAGATTCATTAAGAGTTATTTAATTTGAAAAGGAAAAATCCTGCTCCATTTCCTCTTTGAAAGATTTACTTAAACAATATTAAGTCTTCCCCAAACTACTGAGGAAAAGTTTTTACTATTCCTCACCCGCGGTTACATTCTCAACACAAACATCACCTACAGAGAGATTTCAAGCAATGGAGCACATCAGTTTCTCATCTTTCTAATATTAAAAGGCCACGCAGTTTTTATAAAAAACAAAAGCAAGGAGAAGGACACAGCAGAAGACACGTGTAAAAGTAACAGAGAGTAGATAATGTCATTGTTATTTGGGTCTGTATCTCCCTGGCAAAAAACCACAATGCATATTTTTAGTACCTGGATCAGCAGTTTGAAAACAGTTTTGGATTGAAATGATAAACAACAATTAAGACGTGAATTGTTACAGTTACATTCTCTGGGACATTCCAAATTAGAAAAATTCAATACAGCTATTTGATTTTTTTTTAAAACGAGCATTCTCAATGTGGGCAATAGCTGAGAAAGAAGAAGAGCATGTCAAATGAGGAATAAAACACTAGAAGCAATCACATGCAGAGTTTTGACAGATGTGCATAACAAATAAAAGAATAAAACTCCTTTCTCTTCCCCAGAGCAACTCCCTTTGTAACAACAGTAAGTAAAGAACTTTTGAATGAAATGCAAAGCCTAATTTTCTAATTTTACTAACATTAATAATTTCAGTGAATTCAAGAGTGTTAACTTAGTTACATCATCAACTTAAATTACTTTTCACAAGTCATTCAAGTGTAACCCAGCCTCTACACCAAAAAAATTTCAAGCATACATTACATATAACAGAGACACCAAAAATATTCTCTGCCATCACTAGCTATGCTTATATACAGTAATAAAATCTAGTAAAGGCCTTATGTAGGCAGTATTTATCTCTTACGGTTACCACACTGCATGTCTGAGAGACCAGAGGGCAAGTTTTGAAATTACACGTCTATTTGCATTGAAAAAAACATACCTAGTCAGGGCATTTTGATCACGTTTGATAATTCTTAGCTTAAGTCAGAACCCACAGACTTGCATGATTTTGGCAGCACTCAAAATCATGAAGCACCATAAGGAATGAAAGGAATCTAATTCAAATTTTCTAATCACTACAACATGCTTAATTTTATACAGGAATTTTTAAATATAAGTCAGTGAGAATAGGTATTGCAGAGAAAAATAAAAACATAGCTTATGTTTATATACAGGAAGAGTTTTTTTACCTCATTTTCAATTATACATCAATTTGAAGCTTCTGGTACTAAGTAACACACAGAACAAAACTGAAACAAAAATCAAGAACCAAGGGCTCTTTCTGATGATACAACCTAGCAATGACAAAATATTTATTTAATCACATAACTGTATTTTTGATTTCAGTACAGCAAAATAGTATGAATTAATCTTAGCGACTAAGACCTTGCAAAGATCCATACATAAGATAGCTATGTTAATTATGTGATAAAAGCACAGCTGAATCTTACATTTCATGTTCTTCCATACTCAATTTTCCCCATTTTTTAATAGAGAATAGGGATGTGACCTTGCTCTCAAACATACCTCTTTCAGAAACTCTTCAAACTGCTCATCTAATTCTTCCTTTGAAAATCGATGAGCCATAATTTGCAACTGGATTTTACCTTCCAAACAACTGAGTATAAAAACTAAAATTTAAAATAAAAATAAAGTTAATTAAACGCATTCTGAAATTGATGTAACCTAATGATTTGCCTGAATAGAGCTATAAGCGAAGAAACTTCAACCCAAAACTTGAGAGATGATAAACATCCCTTACCTAAATTATCTACTGAATGAGACAATCAGTGCAAACATATCTAGATTACCCAAATTCCTTACAAGCGGAATACTCATTTCCAAAACACCAGCTCCAGCATTTAAACTTTGAGGGATAAATGAAATTTGATTCTCTTCAGCACCTTTACATTTTTCTTCAAAAAACAGCTCTCTTCGCAACACACAATTAAGTATTTTGTCAATAATCAAACGAGAATCTACTGCAGTAATATTTCCAATCCCTTTCAAGGGCTTTTAATTCCTTTCTGTTTCTTCTCCAACATTGGGGACATCTGGCATTGTTAGTTTTATTTCATCATCTCTGCTGTGCTTTGGATTCAGTAAACAAAAAATACATATAAATCTTTTTAAGGTTAGAAAATGGCATTTGGTTTGATCTGCCCTGACACAGAAAGCCAATGACACTTGCCCCACTTTCCCTCCCCTAAGTCTGCATCAACTTCTCAGGTATAAAATATGCCCCCACAACCAAAAGGCTGCAAAGCTTTTGTGTATCACACTGCTCAACACATATGGCTGCCTGCAAAACTGCATATGTATGGCAGCATTAAACCGCACTAGCATCTTCCAGGCTGAGAAGTGTGATGTAAACATAAAAGGGCTAAACATTTGCAAAAGTGCTTCTACCATTAAATAGAACTTCTCCCAGTATGGAGCCCACTCAGTACTCAGGACTGTTACCTACCTAGTAAATTGATTTTGACAGGCAAGTTGTGACAACTGTTTCCTGCTTTCACTCCTTATCCATCCACAGACCACCCGACACTTTGGCTTTGGCAGTTAAAAAAAAAAAAAAAAAAGTTATATAGCAGACTGCCCAGGTGTTGAATTGAGCACGATATCCTTATGTAAGGATTTGGACAATATGTCCGAAAACATGGTAAGGAGATTAAGAACGTTACCTCTCACGGCACACATAATCCAGTATCCTTTTATACTTTCACATCAAAAAACACCTGATGTTAAACGCAGGATGCTTTAGCAATTTACTAACTGTGCCAGCTACTTCAGCAAATGGGGAATATTTAATTCTAGCCTTGCCAGAAAAACAAAGTGACTCTTCTGACAGTGTCCGTACTTCTACCTACATCAGAATTACGGCTTTCTTCTGCCTACCTTATAATTACATCTTTTATAAAAACTAAGAATACGTAACGTAAAGGACAACAAATATGTTTACAATTTCCATAGCAGAAGATCATAGGCAGACATTAACCTTAGCAAATACACTTTTCAGCCATACCTTCAGACCTGGCGGCTCACAAATGACTCTGTGCACTAAACAAAGGCGACGCTTGCTGGGATATACGCTACCACACAGCGCAAAAAGCGGAAGTTTTGAGGCGGTAGGGCTAAACTACGGGGATGGAGGAAAGCTTAAACAGTCTAACACATTTCATGCAACCTCTTAATCATCCCAGCCGTGCCCTGATTCTCCTCCTCCTCCTGCGTCTTTCCCTGGAGCACACGCACGGCTGACGCACGGCAGCTCGGGGACTCGGGGACGGGCGGGCAGGGCTCGGCTCCGAGGCCCGACGGGCGCTCCGGGGAGCGGCGGGGGAGAGCAGAGGGCCCGTCTCGGAGCCGAGCGCTGCCGGGGGCGCCGGGCGCGTACCTGCACCGCGCCGGGCCCCGCTCAGCTACGGCCGCCTCCGTCGCCGGCGGCGCGGTTGCCTGGGAAACCCTCCCGGCCACCGTCCCGCCCGCCGGGAAGGACCGCGCCACGTGATCCCGCCAAATCCGCCGGTTTCCCTCGGCTCTGCCCGCCCCGTGGGCCGCGGCACACACGTGACGGGACGGAGCGGCCTCGCCTGACGGGAGGGGACGGGCCCAGAGGCCATTCCCGCCGCGGGACACGCGGGCCGGGAGGGACGGGCCCGGGCGGCTTTGAGGGGAGGCAGTCGCGGAGCGGGGGGTGTGGTGCTGATCCCTGGTGGTGCCTGAGAGGTCATGGCCGGACAGGGGTTAAGGGAATTTCCCTGTCCGAACTTTCAGGAGTCACCCCGGCGTCACACTCGCACCACTTGAGCTGGGGCCGAAGTCCCCTAGCAGCTACAACACCCCACAGTCACACGATCAGAGCAGGTTTCCCTCCGCCTCGACCCCACGCTCTTCTCCAACGGATCTTTGAGAAAAGCAAGAAGGAAAGAGTTGAAAGTGTGTTGCATTCCCCAATGCAAAGGTTAAACTCAAAGCATCCCTTCTCGCTTTTCCATAGAAATGCCCTTCTAAAGTTTTCCTAATGTTACGGCCTTAGATGTGTCGGCTGTTGTGCTTTTAATACGTTTTAGCACATCTCTGGAAGCGTTTAAAATACATGGAGAAATTAATGACCCCTATTTCCCTGACCACTGCCTCTCAAATAACTACAGAACAATTGCAATCTGTGCTTGCATGTGCTCTCCAGCGAGGGTCTGTCAGTTGTGTTTGTTGTGAGAGTCACGTTGCTTTAGGAATTTTTATGCCAGCATTTAGTAAATGGCAAAATAAAACAAGTTCATTTAAGAATACAAATGGACATTGTTCACACGCACACACACACACACACATTTTGATTCTTTGCTCAGCAGACTTGGAATGAAAAGATCTTGGAAGGAAGTTTTCTTCGGTGAGTGTTGGATACTCATTGCAAGTGAGAAACTAATTAAAGTCCTATTACTGTCTCTCATTTCCTGTTAGCTTGAGAGATAAAGACAGTGCTTCCAATATGGCCTTTATGTATCCCAGATTTCTTAGTATATGCTAGTATAAATTATAGTTTAAATTCAAAGAAGCCAAGAAATATGGGCTCTATTTTCCACATAAGACTATAGGAATTACTTTGCTAAAGGTACTGCAGCACTTCTTTCAATCAGGCCTGCTGTCTGCAGATGGAGTATTATGTTCCCATTTGCAAAGTATTTTTTTCATCTTTGTGTGCAACTTCTGCTGCTGTCTATGGGAAATGTGGGAGCTGATCAAGGACAGAATGCCCACATAAACTAATACACTAGAACAATTTGTTACACACGACAGCCTACTGATGGTGAAAGCATCAGTTTCCAACATTTACTCTTTTCTCTTGTCACATGAAAAAGCATGGAATGAGGCACGTGAATTAAAAAAGAAATATGGAAATTAATTAAAAGAATGTCAGTCATGCTTCGTGCCTTGATCCTGCTCAGATTTAAGCCAATGCAAATTTTACTATTAACTTCAAAGTGATAGCTGTGACATCATTCATTGATCATGAGAGTTACTTCATATATGATCAAATAATCACATCAAGGGCTCAGTCCTTCAAGCTGCTAAAAAACTGTTGCATATTGAAGCTTTTCTATTTGCAGAAATATGTTCAAAGAGCCTTGTACAAAGTATAGAAAAATGTGCAGAGGGATCAATGCTCTTGGAAACCTCAGTGCCCAGATGGGAAGGAAAAAAACTAAAACCACTCTTGATGACTGTGGTGGAGAAGAGCCATTGCCTGGTGTTGAAATGTCATCCAGTACATTCAAATAACATGCACAATAGCCACTTAAAAGATTTTCATTTCCTTCTAATGCCAACCAGTTGGAGCAGTTTTCTCAAGAGCTCTTAACAACAGAGCTTAAAAAATGGGAGAGCAGGGATAGCAATGAATTTCATCCAGGAACATGGCGATTTGGGCTGCAGTGCTAATAAAAGCAGAAGGATGGATGCAAATTCTAAAATAGATCCTGCTGGACAGATCCCCAAATTATAAGGTAAATTTCAGGCTCTGCCAACATAGGTGGGAAGCCTTTATTGACTTCTGTGAAACCAGATTTTCCCTCTGTAGTCATTGGCTTCTCATTTAAATGTGTAGCATGTGCACACTTAACACATTTTTCTTGCTAAACAGCAAAAATATGAGGTTTACTCATGTATTAGTATAGTCATTTCAGAAGATTAATGGCAAAATTAAAAGGAATGAAATATCAACACTTTTATTCTGTTGTCTAATTTCAGTTTTGTATCCTCCATAAAAGTCAATGGGGAAAAGGATATCAAATAAAAACCAAAAACATCTGCCACATTCACTTTGGCTGAAGCATTGCATCAGATAGTATTTCAGTACTGAACTTGCAAATATGTGAAATACTAGATTATGATAATAAATACTTAACCATATTCTTGGTTATGTTTTTTTAAGGGTTAACAGTTTCCTACTGAATCAAAAGCAAATAAACGGTGGACTAAGAAGTTAAGATTGCATTCTCTGTGTATGCTCACCGTGATGAGACTTCCCTAAGTGACAATGCATTAGAAACAGTATGCACATCAGAAAAAAAGGAAAAGCCTTCCTTAACTACAAATTGCACAGAAAGCAAAAAGAATTGCGTAGAACTGTATTTCATATGAGAGAAAATGGTAGTCAGATTAGGATTAATTATGTTATAAAATAGTTAACATAACTATACTTTTAGTTTAAAAGAGCTTTCTTAATACTTTCACTTTTGGTTCACTGCGGGTCTCATTTTGTTCTGTCACTGATAAGTTCTCAGATCAGGGTTGGACTTTTGGTTGGCTGGGTTACAGTAGCTAGCCTGAACTCAGCATCTCACCCGACGGTTTTTTTCCATCATGAATTTTCTCCACGGGCTGAGAACTAAATTCTGTGTCATGTTTCAAGTTATTCCAGAGACTCAAACTGGCCACAAATTTTATTCCTGCTTTCATGCCTTGAAGGGAGCTGCAAAGTTTGCAGTTTGGAAACTGGGCTGTTGCTGGCCATTTCCCGTTTTCTGGAAGTTAGCAGACATGCACTGTTTCTCATGCTTTTTGAAAACAGATCCTCCCTCTGTCTTATGTGTGTAAATGTTTAATTGCCTTAATGTTGTGCCCTGTACTGCCAAGTTTTCAGTTTCTTTGGAAGAGAGCAAAGTTGCTGTAATTACTGGCTGCAGCAATAAATCCTTCACCATCATAGAGGAAACTCCTCTATCGCCAGCAACTGTAAGCAATTAAAAACAATTAAAAATTCCTTCAAGAAGGTGATTGTTTGCAGTCAATAATTGAAGGTGCTTATCCCTCGCTCAGATTAAAGTGCATTTGCCAACATTTAACATTGCTTTTTCTTTCATTTCCTGGTTCTCTATAAACTTGTTGGAAAACATTGCTCTACTGTATAATCTGGCTAGTGGAGCAAGAGCCCTTCTCTTGCTTTTGCGAAATCCTGGGAAAATTATTATGCAAAGATAGATACAAACATGGCTAGTTCGACCAACTGTAGCACTTTTGAACTACTCCAATGATGCTGCCCCGTGCCTTGTATAGGTCCTTCTTTGCCAGTGAAAATTCTCAGTTCTTGGTATCGGGCAACACGCTTACAATTCCTACTCTGTAGGACTGGAGAAACAACTTGGGTTGCTTCTACCTCAGATCATTTAAACTGCAAACCCTCATCTGCCTTGAATATTCTCCTTTGCATATAGAAAGTTTTGTAATAAATTTTTCTCTTTGTGTGAAAACACGCTGCATGTGTTCTGTTCAGAAAAAGTTAAAGTAAATATTTTCATAAAAATTTCTTGGTGGCTTAGGAAAGATCAAACTCAGAAAATTCTGCGGAGAAAAATTAAGTGTTCTGATTTATTAAAATTTTTCAGATCTGTAACATCTTCCGTTGATCCTGACAACATATCTGCTTAACTCTGGCAGGAATATTAGCTTTGCATTTCAGATTTTCACTTGGTTATTTTTAGTTCTTCTGAAGCCTGGGAAATAAGAAATATAACTGCTTTGAACAGTCTGAAAGAGCCAACTCTAGCAGGGCCTCTGAATCTGATTAGATAAAACAACAAAGAGGTTCTGTTAGGGCAGAGGCAGGAAGAACTAAGGTGGGTGGCAATATCTGTCATAACTCAGGGGAAATGTAGCCTCAAAGCACTCAAAAGTGGGTGAAAAAATAACATAAGCAATAGACAACTTTCCCACATCTTAGGTCACTCTTCAAATGCAGTTTGAAGAACTTTCTATGCGCTCTGCTTTTTTTTAAAATGTATTTTTAAAGTACAATAAACAGCACATGCATGTGTGTTTATATTAAAAAGCTGATTTAGGGGAACATCGTTTCTCTACAGATAAGTATCTGAAAAAGTAGTGTGGCAAGTGCAATTAGGTTTGTTGGTACAGAAACAGTGTAAGATCTTAAGGGACAGATTTGCAATTTTCAACATTTTCCTCAGAAAGTTAGGTAGCTTAGGAACGGACACAGGAGATTTCTCCCCTAAAATACGACTAGTCATAACACCACATTTTATCCTACTGTCCAGAAAAAAGAATCAAACTGTTGTGTTTAGGGCAACCAGGAGGGCTTCAGTGTTTTGGGGGGATTGATTTAAAACTGATCTGTTATTGGAGGGGTGGAAACCTGAAACACCCACTTGGTCAAGGATTGTATTTCCCTTTGTTCGTTGTAGGGTGCTTATTTTGGGTTGGAAGAGACCGAAAAAGATATTTGTGCATTTCCTCAGGAAAATCAGTCAAAATGTTTTCGAAGTTACTGTGCATCCACAATGTTGAGCTTTGTCTACGTCAGAGGCTGGGAGTGTTACCCGTTTGAAGCCCACTGCTAAATGTGCCCCAAACTAGCCCTGCCGCTGAGGAATGTGTTGCTTGTTCCTCACACTGGAGGCATGTGAGAGAAGTCCCCCCAAACTGCTCTTTCCCTGCATGTAGCTGCGGCATTTCTCTGGGAACTCCAGGTCTGTCTCCCATGGGACAGACGTGGCATAGAACAGGAAACAGGAGATGCATACAGGTGTGATAACTAATGCTTATCCACCACCAGTTTGCACTGTTGCAGAGGGTGTTCACCTGTGAACTAAGTGGCTTGTAAGTGCTATTTTTCATCAGGCTAAAGGTAGTTACAGTGTACATTTGGGCAGGAGAGCTGGAGTGTGAAATTTATCCCTATTACCTTTCTCCTCAAATTTTTTCTCATTGTAATTTCATCAGAAAATAATCTGCTCTACATTTTTTTATTTTCTTTGAAATGTCTTTGTGAGGTTCAGTCTTACATTCCTGCACAGGGAGCTGAGCATCAGATCTTAAAAGTTTGAGAGGGCAAAATCAGATTCTTGTTAGGAATTGTTGCCTATACAAGTTATGCTCCACCGGCTGATCTGTGGACTGACCAGGTGAACATACAGGGAGACTTTTTCCGCTGATGAATGGAAAGAAGATAGATAAGTGGACATGGATACCCCTTTTTGTCTTTGGCCAGTGAAGGAATAAGCCCCTCAAAACCAGGTTCACATGTAATAACAAAAACCCTGGGATGTGTTAACCAGTACTGATGGGGGGAGACAGGGTGACTAATACAAATCTGTTGTCTTTGAGAAGCAAGTTTACATGTTTTGTCAATTTAATATAGCTCTCTCACTCATCATCCTCTCAACTCATGGAGACAGAGGGCCCAGTCCCATGCTGTTTGTACAGATGCCGTTAGTACGGAGATGGGGGATGAGGAAGTCAGGGAAATCTGAGGTCTCCTTCTCTGTAGCCACATCCCCAGCTCTACCCAGGGACATTTCGGGTAGGTGCAGGTCCCTTGCCTTGAGCACATTTCTAGCACGACATCTTTGTTGCCTTGTGCTGGCATAAGGTTTCATTCTGCATCAGGTGAAGCGACCTTTCTGGAGCCAGCATGCATCCTGCTTTTTGGTTTAATTTTTCCTTACCTGGAAAAAAAGATAATCTAAACTGATGTTCTGTGTACAGGAAACAAGAGCCAGCCAGATAGGTCGTATGGAATAGCAAACCTCACTACTCTGGAATTCAAATGTGGACAGGCAGATTTATTTTTTTTTCCCCTATAAACAGTGCTTTAGGGATATGACCTGTTACTACTTAGAGATTTCCAGCAGTGGAACCTTCAGTGTCTGTCTACCACCCACCTAGTACCAAAAATGCCACCAAGAGATCAGCTTGTCGAGGAACTAAAATAGTCCTTCAAGCTTAGCCTCAAAGGACTATGACACCTGCTCTCCTGTGTCTTCTCTTTCTCTCCCTATCTACCCCACTAATCACCTATTAGCTCCTAAGGTACCAGAAATAAACACCAGGAGTCCCAAGGTTCAGACAGTGTATATTAGGACCTGTGAAAACAACCTTTTGCAAGCATTTGTCTGGAAAATAATACCTAGCTTAAGAATTTTAAACCTATTGAGATTTCTTTGTTATTTCAGGCTTCTAGGAATGGTCATTTTCTTAATGTGATAAGAAACTGAAATGTTTTCAAAGAAAAGACACTTAGATGTGTGGCTTGCCTGGATTAGTAAGACTAGAAGCTGCTTTCTATGAATCCCTTAATTACGACAAACCTTCCCTGGCAAGCTGCTATATATATTTAATTGAAAATTAGGCTACAACTTTTACAGGTATTTAGATGTGACAGTTGTCTCGCAGTGTAATAATATTTGAATTTATTTAATTTAAAGTTAGATAAACTTGGACTTTTTGTTCATTTCCTCCACTCTGAGGGATAAAATAGCATGGTGTGAAAGCCTTTTAAGATTCAACAATATTGTTCAAGCATAACATCTGCAACTAATAACTGTGTAACTTTGAATGAAAAAAAATGTCTAATTATCATGGAAAAGGGAAGATGGTTGTCTCATCTTCTGCAGTTTGGATTACATGTGTGGGATTGTGTTTTGGATGGAGCACTCCAGAATAGCAACACTCCATCAAAAACACAGTCATGCACCTGTACTCCAAATGGTTGAATAAGGCAAAACACATGTCATCTGAACACTGTGAATCAAATTTAAAAAAAAAAAAAGAGGAAAAAAAAAAGAAAAGAAAGGAAAGCTGGAAGAGAAATAAAGACAAGTACCATAAGATTGGTGTGTGTGAAGAGTTGTTTCTTTAAAACTCCCTGAGTGATTTATTTATCGCTAAACCTCTGTTCGCAAGCCATGTTTGATTTTGCTCAATGCTGGTATAGACACTGAAACTGGATATTATGGAAAGGACTGCCAGCAACTGTTTGATCCTGATAAATTACAATAACAGGCACAATTTACAATGAGAAGCTATTGCTGCTTCTGGCTCTAATGTGTGATAAGGTTTAAAACATGGTGGGCCAAAACTGCCTTACCTGGTGGCTCCCTCAGACCACTTACAGAAGAGCATTCAGGAGAGCCACTGAGCAGAAGAAAATTACATTCACAGCAAGGGCCAGGCTCAATTTTATATCAAAGGTGAGCATGTGTGTGTCTGTGTATCTGCCTGCGTTTGGAGTGAAAGATGTGGGGAAAAGAAGTGTGTATAATCCACATGTTTGGAAACTTGCGTGTTAACTGAGCAGTCCGTTCCCTGGTTCCTCCTACATGTGCACACATCCCCCAGAACCCCCCGCACCACTACTCCTCACCACCCCCCTTTATGCCTGCAATGCATATGTGTTGTGAATATTGAAGTATTTGCTCTGGAAAGTTAAATAATAACTGGCTGCTTATTTGATCTTCACAGTGTTGAGTTCAAAATGTAAGGAACGATAAAACCCACCCAATAGCTGGACTTGGAAAGAGGTGCAAATTCAGAAAAGTGATATGAATTAGAATCCCCTGCATATTTTCTTTGCAGTAGCATTCCCAGACACCTGCCCCTCATTTCAGAAATGTACACAAGCCACAGTCCACACACTGGAGAGTAAAGCCAGATTTCTAGAGATATTTAATTGCCTAGAAACTTTTGATAATCTCATCAGATGCTGTTTTTCCTCTTTAGGGGACTTTGAGTCAAATCAGATTAACATACGCCTTCTTACTGATGTGCCAAAAGTTACCTATCATGGAGGCTAATGAAGAATGGAGTGAAAGGGATGTTGCAGGAAAAAGAAGAAGAAAAATATACCAACTACATATATATGAACCTGTGCATTCTCTAATCAGCTCATGTTGCTGATTCCTCCAGTAATGAAGTGTACAAGGGCAGAAGAGATGATTTCATACATTTTGTTACTGAAATGTTGAATGAGGCTTCAGAAAGTCACTAGTAGTGTTGATGTTCAGTCTCTCTGACAGATTGTTTACTCGACTCCTGAAGGACTGTAGTGCACCTCACCTAACACTGGATTCCTGTCTTTGGGAAGACAGGAATCACTCAACCAAGACTGTATCGTATCTCTTGCCTGACCTCAGCTGCTGTTAGTTGCCTCATCCAGCTGCTGTTAGATTCACATGGGATGTGTCCAGAGATGATCAGGAGCAGTTTTTCTCTATTTGCAGCATGATTCTCCCTTACTCCAACATATATAAACATTTGCATGTGAACAGCAGAAGCTGTCCCCAGTTCTATATTCACAAACCTAATTCGTCTGTGTCCTCTGCCTTTGACAAGTAAACTTTGCCATTCCTTTATTTTTCCTCTCTCGTTTTCCACTTAAAAACCTATATATATATTCCATTAAGCATTCCTCTTTTCCTTTGAAGAAATGTATGTATACATGTAGCTACCACCCCGTCTCTCTGCCTCTGCTTTCCTGGCCTTTATATAGGATGAGTATTTCCTGTGTCATCTGCTGGAGAGAGGCAGGCAGAGTTGCTGCATGTCCTTAAAGAGTGAGGGTGTGCGTGTGAACAGACACATGTTCCCACACATGCTCTGATGTATGGGTGCATCCCTGTCTTGAGGAGTGAGTGGTTCCCTGGATCGCAGAGATTGAAGTGGAAGAGGTGAGTGTGGACTCGTGTCTCTATAGCATGCACACAGTCTAGAAGAGATGTAGTATGAAATACAGATCCTGAATGCAAAGGGGACAGGCTTTGAGGATAAAAGGCACACGTGTTCCCGTAATTCGAAATACAGACAAATGTTTAATGTCAATGTCTGTGTTCTCTGTGTGAAGGTGCAAACTACCTAAGAAAAGAAGCTATGAATCATTTCTAAAGAGGTGCCCATTTTCATGCAGCTGGAATTTTTCTGCCAAGAATTAGGTTGGGTAATTCCAGGCCAGGTTCCAAGATTACATGCCTACCAGGGGGGCATACATTACAAATGGAAATTAGATATGACAATCTGATCACAGGAGAGAAAACATTTAAGTCAAAATATTTTGGAAAAGAGATCAGCCTGAAATTAGATTAATGGTTGCAAAAAGTGGCCTGAATATTCAAAATTAGGGTAGTCAATGTGAAATGCCTTAAATGAGTCTTTTTTTTTTTTTTTTCTGAGCAGGCTGTTCAAATTGCCAAAAATGAGCAGAATTTAGGGGATTTTTTTTTCTCAGTTGGACCCATAGTGAAAGAAGAAACATGACCGACATTTCCCTACACTTTCGGGCAGTGTGAGTTATGTATCTACAGCTTAGTGTGTTCCCAAGTTAGATAGGTCTGGTCTCCTGTCCATTGGAAGTACTGTGGTACTGGGACTGGTAAGTTGTGTGACCGTGACTTGACCTCTAGGAAAGCAGCCATAGAGACATTGCTTTCCCTAGTAACTGGTTCTGGTCAGTAATAAGGATTACTTCTTTTGCTAAAAACCCTTCAAATTCAGCACTTAAATGTGCCAGATTTGAGTCTTCCAACTTGTGAGACCCCCTCTGTTAGATTAAAGAGTTCAGAAGTGCACTCTATTTCTTTTCTGTGGCAGTACTAATATATTGAAGCCAAACCACTTCTTCTTGACCAGCTGTGACTTGAGGTCTGCAAACTTGCTGTGGGGAGCTGCTGATTTCATTTTAAACCAGATAACAGAGCAGCAGGATGTGCAAGTCACTGGAGTTTACCCTTCTACCTGCTTGTGGGGACTCCGAGCAGCAAATGCAAAAGATGAGAGAGTTAACGACCAGCGACAACACAGCCGGCCACACGCAGTGCCCCCGTCTGTCAGCTCTGATTCAGCTGAGCCCACGCTGCCATAGGGGGTGTCGTAGGCTTTAGGAGAGAGATTTCCACGCGTCCCGTCTGCCTTCTCCAGGCAGCAAACTACCTTGCATAGTTCGGATTTCATCATGAGCCGTGTTTACTAAGTTGTCAGACATAAGCCTGTCTCTAGAGGCAAATGTTAGGATCGGGAACAGGAATGCCAGCAGTGAGCACATATGGCACTGTTTGTACTCTTAAGTTTGAAAGAACTAGACAAGTTAACAAATACAGATGTTTAAAATCAGTAAGAGTGTTTAATGAAAACAAACAAAATACTGTAGTCTATAAAGCTAAACCTGTTTTTCTTTTGCTCCTTCTGAGAAGCTGGGATTAGTGATTTTCTGAACCTATACCCTCCTTGACCTATGGGACGTTTTTGAGGGACATTAGTCCCAGCAGATGCTGGGTGGTGCTTGGGTGGATGCCTCTGATTTTTAGTTAGTTAATAAATCAGCTTTTACAACCATGTGTATCCTATGATTTAACACATGCGTAACAATAATACTGGATTAGGAAGAATAAACTCTTTCACTGCGAAGGATGTTTTATTTCTTAGTACTATTGCATACAAGAAGAGCTTTTCTGTAAAATAAACAAAGGATTCATGCTATTTTTTCATTTAGCCAGTGCCCTTCATTCCCTTCCCCCCCCCCGCCGTGGGTCAAATTGTACTCAGAATTGCTTTAGTACAAATGCAGAGTACCTCCACTGAGCTCAGTAAAACTGTTTCCATTTACTTCAAAGGATGCTGCTTCAAACCTTATGCCTGCTTTCCACAGGCATCAGCAGCCACTTCCTGCCTAGTAAACTGCTTAAGTGATGTTCCCTCAATTAAAAGACTCGTGTAATGCTTTACCTAATCAGAAGGTTAAATAGTGTCACGTTGCTTTCCTACAAAAATCTTTTTCCTATGTGTCCTACTCTTGTTTTTGGAAGGAAAATTTTCTTTTTAATCTTAAAGCTCCCACTGCAGATATGTGCTAAGCTACTAGCACACATGACATCATCCTTGGCTTCAGCCTTTGAAAGTGAAATGATATTTAAAAATATGAAATTCTGGTAGCAATGTCACACCCGAAGTTGAAGTTTAAAACAAAAGCTGACAACAAAATCAACTGCCAGGAAACAGACTATTTTTTAATTTAGACATCTATCATGTCAACTTTGAATTAATCTCTGGAGCCAGCTCAAGAATGGATGAGGTAATATTTGCACATGTTGTGGATAAGATAGAATGAAAATTAATTTTCTCTCTCTATCTTTTTTTTAAATTATTATTATTTTTGGCTAATGTGCTACAAAGATTATGAAGCCTGATGGTTGGAATCACGAGCTGTGATTGAGGGGTTATGTGTGAAACAGCAGATTAGAATGGTTTTAATATGTTACATGATGGTCTCTGAAGGTCCCAGGCTATATACAAAGTGTGGTGAATAGAGGCACTTGCAGGAGGTAGGAAGATAGGTGATAAATGGAGGGTTGACATAATTCTGGAGAAAGCTCTCAAAGCCAACACATTTAGTGGATAAGTTTAAGGACTTGGTCTCCTGCTTTAGTTATGTATGCCAGGGATTGAGGCTTAAAAGGGAGTCAGGACTTGCTGACAGAGCCAGCTAAAAGATGGCTGAATGTAAGTTATAGTGCATAAAAGAAAATGAAACATTGAATCATAACCTGTTATAAGAGCAACCTCTTTTGCTGTTACAGAAACTATCTGAAAATTTGTTTTTGTCTGTGCTAACAGTGCTTAAAACACATGCGAATTACAGCTGGGAAAGGAATTTCACTAATTCCTGTTTTCTGTGCTGTTTCTGAAAGCTTTTCTTAGCCTTTGTCCACGCTGCTCTCTAAAGCATATTCCTGGCAAAGGCCTACATTCCTTGCTCAGCGTTTGTACCAAACTGACTGTGAAAGGTTGACGCGTGCAGAAACTCTCAGAGGCATGGCTTAGGCAGTGTCAGGCTCAGGTGGCTTGTTCTATCTTGCTCTTTTTCAGTGGTCTCAGAGGTCTTCTCTGTAATATTGGCAGATCTGGAGACCCAGTTAAGTTAAATCAGTTCTTTCCAAGACCCTGCCCAGAGGTCCATGCTGCAGCCTTGTCCATAATGAACAGCTATAAATTGCTAGTCCTTTGATATTTTTCTCCAAACCACTGGAATACTTTGCACCTCCTAGAAGTGTGCAGAAGTGGAGGCGGGAGAGTTCTACAGGGTAGGACCCCACTCTCCAGAGGCAGGAATATGAGGTTTTTTGGACCTTTTGTGCCAGTTTCCCTTGGGGATGTCAATGAAAGAGGACTGAAGGACATACAATGAGCAGGAAAAAAAAACCGATGGGTTTCTATAGGAATGTGAGGGCCAGGAAAATAAATCAGATCTTGGTCTTTGAATCTGAGATGAATCCCACAGTCATATCCATCTCTTTTGAGCGATATGCAGACAAGAGGTTTATTTCAGTCACTTACGTCAGGTTGACAAGTGTAAGAGCTGACCTTTCTCTCAGGCATTTTTGCTGTGGGAAACTGTGAGTTTGTTACAATCTTCTGGAAACCCCACAGTCAAGGGTGCTGCAGTCTTTATTCACAAGTGACCATTACATATCCAACTCTGTTCATATTTGCTCTTCAGTTGAACAATAGGTCTGAAAACTGATTAGCTGTGTTTAGGGCAAGGACACTCTTCTGCCTAAAGATGCCAGAGGATGTTCAGGTGAGAACCAGCAAAAAGTGCAAGAATTTAGTGCCAGCCTTAGCTGTGGACACAACTCAGCCAAGAAGCTCAACTTCCTCCAAAGAAGAGCACACTGAAAGCTCTTTTAGGACCACACAGAGCAGGACACCACACAGAGTATTTTCACAGCCAGCTGCTACTCTGCAAATGGATACAGAAATAAAATCACTAATTAAAAAAAAAAAAATCAGTGTTTTTGAAAGTTTGGGTTTTTTCAGTAGAATATGAAATGAGTACACAATATTCACTACTTTCAAAAGAGAGTCAGTGGAGAAAATCTCAGGTAACCATGAATAGGATTGGGAAGGAATGGAAGTAAAAAGTTTTGAAAAACCTGCAGTTCTGTGTTTTTTATTTCCCTAAGAGTCTTGGGGTTTTTCTGTGTTCATTTTGATTTGTGGAAAGCTGTTTACATGACATTTATGCTGTATACCTCTCTGTGAAGAAAGTTATACAACATATGTGTTAGCCTATGCAGGTGTTTATAACTGTAAATGTTACTTTTGTAGTTTGCCAAATGGAAAATACACCCAACGGCATCTTCTTGAACCTGTAAATAAACTATTTTCCAGAGCAGCCATCAAGCACATCATGAAAGGAAATGGCAGAGCAATTCCACTGACAATAGCATGAGAATTATTATGAACCAGATGTGAAACAATACAAATATTAGTGAAAAGAATAGTTTCTGTCTACCCAAGCATGACGAAGCTTCAGGAAACACAGTGATATGGATTGGATGTGCAATGAAAATAAGTGTGTGATTCTCTGACTGGAACTGCAGGCTGAAATTCTTCAGGACAAGCTCATGAATGATGTGTTGTTGGTACTAACACTAACCAAAAGTCACTCATCCCTTTGACTGGGGCCAAACTTTTCTTGCTCCCTGTGGCTGAGGAGCATTCCACCTGGGCATCAAACCCACAGCTCCTTACTGCCCTCCAGCCACAATTCTGTTACGGGTCCCTGTAATGCCTTATCCCAAAGGGAACTTAACAGGTTTACACCATGGATGTAGAGGATTTGATTCAGTGCTTCAGCCTTTGGTGTCTGGCTCTGTTTGGGATTCTCCTCTGTTTGTGTGTGCCTCCCCGAGGCAGCTGGGGGCTGCTCTGGAAGGGGAGGCAGGGATGTGAAGTGCAGTGAGTTGTGCACCATGTCTGCCAGCCCACTGGGGATGTCTCACAGAGCAAAGGGCATCTTGAAGGGCACCGAAACCTATTTTTGGGCAGCTGAATCATGCCCTAGGTGTTTCACACAGCAGTAAGCTCCAGCAGAGCTTGGATGAGAATGTGAACAGCAACGCTGCGCTATGGGCATTGGCTGAAGGTTGAATATAGTGCAAAGCTGGCATTTCAGAAACAGAAGATAAGGTTTCACTCTGGAATTTACCAGGCTACTGGTGCTAACATGTAAATTATGTGGAATAATCACATTTTGGCTTTTTAACTAACGTTAGAGCTCTTCCTTATCAGCAAATAAAGTGTTTACCAACTGACCAGGTTTCTCTTGAGACTGGGCAAGGGCAAACTGATGTGATTAAAATCTCACACTTTTTTTTTTCACCACCACTGTTTCATGTGAGAACTTGAGCAGCCCGTCTGGCCTCAGTTGGTAGTTTTCTAAGTTGCCAGCTTTATTTCAGCATATTGTGATAATATTAGTTCAAAATAGCCACATCATCAAGTATCTTTCAAGATGTGAAATATTTATAAAAATATATATTGCTGTTTCAGTTTATACAATCCCTGCCATCCTTTACCTACCAAACTTGTGTCATGAGCTTTTATTCCATTATTAAAAGGGAGATGTGAAGTCATGTGGCCATCCTATCACAAGCTTTTGCCAGCTGTAAAACTCATCACAGTTCCTGTAAAGTACATTTCCACAGATCAAGTTACTGCCAGGGAAGACTTTAACAATCTTCTACCCTACTTTCAACCCTCAACAATTAGTATTAGCAAATGGTCCAGGCCACTGCCTCAATCACATATGATTTCTATTCAAGAAAGACAAACTTTTATTCAAACCAGACCTGTAAGCTAAACACATGAGTTTCCCTGCTTAAAATAATGAATCTGAAGTAGTTTCTATCATTAATTTTAAAAATCACTCTCACATTTGAAATCAAGTTGGCTATTTTCCCTTGTCTGTATTAGCCATCTGGTAAGGGTGACTTTTCTAACACTGGTGTCTTGAGCTAGGATTTATTCTTTCAAAAAACCCCAAACCAACCATCTTCCCCTTCCCACTTTACTTTTTTTCATTTTTGGAGCTTGTCCTCATAATATAGACAAAACTCATCCTACCTTTGGAAAGGGAGAATG
>VYZT01041588.1:0-28072 GCA_013400735.1 Pomatostomus ruficeps | reverse complement strand
CTTTTCTAGTTCTTTTCCATGACAGTTCCAAAATTACAAAAAGCACTGAAGCAGTTATTTGGGTTGCCTCTAACTTAACTAAACTTCATCTTCTGGAAATGGATGTTTGAGGGAAGGTACACCTTGTACCTAGTCCTTTGCCCACTCCAGAAGAGTTGGATAGAAGCCTGCAGATACACATTTAAAACAGAGGAAGCTTTTTGGGACCCATTGTTCCTTGGCTGAAATTCAGGCACAGGTTTCTGGTGGTGCTTCAGTGGGTGCTCTGGACACTGGTGTGAGAAGGGGTCATGGCTCAACAACAGCAGCTGATGGATTCCCACCTCCGAATGTGGGTGTTAGGTGGAGTCCTTCCATTCAAAATTGGTGTTCCCAAAGGGTTANTGGTGTTCCCAAAGGGTTAAAATTCTTAGCTGGTGTAAATAAATTCTGTGGAAGTGGATCAAGCTTTGAGTCTACTTGCAAAATAATTTAAGTTCTAGAGAAATTCTTATACCTTCGTTTATGTATGTAACTGAACACCTTTGTCTACTTCCCAGTGAATTTAATACTTTAACCTGTCAATAGGAAATGGTAGGAGGAAAGCACATGGATCCTTGAGAAACAAAGTGCTTGGGGGTTGGGTGAAGGTTAATGGTACCTGCTGATGGTCATTGGATAAGATGATCTTGAATACCAGCATTGTTACTTAAAAATAAATCAAGTCCTTTTGCAAAATGGACTAAGTAGATGGTTTCTTTCCTTTTGCACTGGTGTCCTGTGTCTACTAGGCCACTATTCGTGAAAATAATAAAATGCCTGCTTTGTTTCTGGGTCCTGTTTCAAGCTTCTGCTTTAACCATAGGATAGTTTTATCTGTTTTAAGGATAAATACCTTTGTGGATAGAATATGATTACTATGCATAGAGCCAACGTATTGTTTCCCCTTGCTCTAAAATGTGGTGGATAGACCACCACTGCATGTTGTGTTCATGTTTCTGCTTTTTCTACAACATCCACATACTCTTGAAGTGTTTTAGCTGTAGGGAACATCTGTCACAAACCCAAATGTTTACATTCATATAAATTGGCAGTTGTGTCAGCTCCTCAAAGAGATGTTCATCAGGATCTTTTTGTAAGCAGATGTGCTGCAACTGGAAAAGCTTCTTTAGTAATTGAGTTAAGTATGATTAAAGTATCTGGAATCTGTTCCAGTTACTGAAGCAGCACTGAAGATCCTGATTCTTCTTATGAAAATACAATTGCTTGGATTTTGCATTGCAAATACATGCTAAAGTCATGTCTGGAAATCTGAGCAAAGTTCTCCGCAGACTGTACAGTGAGCAGTGCTAAAATTGGGAGAGTCATGCTTAAGGTTATTTATTTATCTGTTTATTTTCTATAAAATTAGATGCATTAATCAGGAGAAGTACAGTTTCTTCACATATTTTCCATATGGACTTCCCTGGTTATAAATAGCACTTTAAAGGCTTAATTAGAAAAAATTAGGCTCATCTATTCACTTGTAAAACATCACTGTAGTCAAGCAACCAGCCCAAAAGGAACTGATGTGTGATGAAAGTAATATTTTGTATTTTGGTTACAAAGATGGAGCTCAATATCTCCCCCACTGTGTGCTGTCAAATAGAAAGAGGACTTCTAATTCAATTTAAACCTCATTCAGTTTGATCTCTGTAGAAGAGTGTTGGACCCTAAAGATAATTTTCTCAACAACGTCCTGCTTTAGGTTACTGGTGAGCTGCTTTTCCTGTTGGAGGAAGGAGAGGAGAAAAAGGCAGAGGGATGACCGGTCTTTAAAATTTATTACAGAACCACTAATGTTAGTCTTAAGTTTTATTAGGTTTAAAATATATTAAGATTTTTAAAAGCAGCACACAATATTGTAGTTTAAAGATCTGAGTTTAGTGTCAGTCAGGTTTTAATCGTTTTAGGCAGTCTTTACTTTTCAGTGACTTTTTTCCTCTTCTTCTCTTTACTCTATATAGTATAGTTTCCTAGATTTCTACACAATTCACTTGCAGTGTTTTCAGTGCTTTTTTGTCACATGCTTTACATTTATCCCTTCTTTTCTACCTTCCCAAGCCTCCTATTTTCTTGTTAAAAGGTATCCACTCCTCCTTTTCTGTTTCCACAGACTATTTCTCCCTCTCAGATTTCCTTCTCTCCCTCTTGTTTCGCCCTTTCTCAAAACCTAATCCCTCCCACACACACACTGATAAAGGCAGAAAAGTCAGATATTTTATGCTGAAGATATTGTTAGGGATCAGGATAACTTCATGGTTAGAGGCAAAGGCAACCCATCTAGCCAGCAGCTGTCAGGAAGGTAAAGGTTTGGTTCGTGCTAGAGGACTTTCTGGGAATTTCTCCCATATACCCAAATGGCTAAAACTACTAGTCAGCTGGTCTTCATTTAAGATACTTCAATGAGGAGCTTTCCTCTTCATTCTCCTTCTTATTCCAAAACTTTTTGGGGGAACTCTCTTCTCAATAAGCCTGACAAATCCTGGAAGATACCATCCACTTTCTTGGTCTTATGCATTGTCTTTTGATTTCAGCAACACTGAAATGTTGCACATTAGGTTTTGTAAATAATTTTTGTCAGTTGTGAAACTGTTCTGTTTTGAAATGCATGTATTTCACGGAGAAAGAGACAGAACTGATCCATTCAAGCTATTTAGGTAACAACAAAACATAAGCTGTGCTCTGTCTTTGGTAGCTGTGCCATACTCTTCACTACAGCAGGCGTTACTTGCATTTTGGAGTGGTGAGGGCCTTCACTTTTATGTTTTTTAAGAAAATATGTGTTATTTCCACTGGACTCATAAAGATCATCACAGGATTCATCGGGCTGAGTGTTGGCAGAACTCTTGGCAACTGAGTACCCTGTGTACCCCACATACCTGCTCAGGGTGGAGGTATCAGATGATCTTCCTTTGCAGTCTGGATCATAGCTGAGTATATTACCCAGAATTAATCAAGAGGCATGGGAAATGAATGTAAGATAGCACTGACAGAAAATGAAAACAAAATAGAACAAAAACCACCATAAATACAGGATCTTTTCTTAAGATGTTTAGTCTTCCAAATGAATCTTGGTTTGAGGAGCTGAAGAAAGTTGTCAACTGGTTCAGTTTTTCTTCCTGCTAGCAAACGTTTGTCAGACAGAGAATAACTGCCCAAGATGGAGGTGAAAATGAACAAGGTGGAAATGGTGCAACCAGACTTCCCTATTACATTCTTTTCTGTTGGTAACTGGAGAATGTTTCAAACTTTCTCTTGCTTTTGCTCAAGGTAGTCAAGCTTGCTGCATCTCCAGCTCTTTATTCTTTGACTAGGGAAAAAAAGAGTACAACTTGAACTTTGAAAAGAAGAATAGTTCTCAGTTTTCTTGCTGGACTTCAATCAGTAGGTCTCCAGGTGCATTATAAAACATGCTAGTATTTTAAAAGTCTTCACTAATTTGGCATGGCCATCCTAACAAAGGATCTGTTTTAAAAACATGTTGAACACTCACATCTTTTGACTTAAAAGGAAAAGGAAAGAAAAAAAGAGAGCATAAAACAGTAAAACCCAAGCCTGTAGGCAGAATGTTTCATTACAATAGTTGTGGGGTTTCTTTTTAATTATATGTAATAAAAAACTTGCCGATGATGCCCACTCTTTCGATGACCGGATAAGACAAGAAAAATTCCTTGCCTGAGGCCCAGGGTTGGAAATATAAACCATAGTTAGCTGGCATTATACTTTTTGATAATAGCAATGTCACCAGTGATCTAATGATGATTTTTCCTCCCCTTTGATGATACGTTGTCCTGCAGATAATTGTTGGCATGATAGCAGATGATACAGTAACATATTTTGATGGAAGACACAAACAGTTTCCCATATAATAAACTGCTTTTTTGTAGAGCCTGCATTCCCACAGTGGGGTCTGGTGGTGTCTGTTCTTCGATGGCAGGATTGTATCAGCAGAAACTGGCCCTGTGGTAGTACAGAGTACCAGAGTGTCCCAGCAGTTTTAGTGCTGATGCATTACAACCATGTTGGACTTGATTGCAGCGCTTTGTTTTCTGTGGGGCTGCCACTTGGGTCTGCAGAGAGGAGAGAGTCTTAGGAGATGCAAGTCCACTGTTTAACAAAACTTATCTTCTTCCCCCTCTCCCCTTTTCTTCACAGAAAATACCAGAGAGGAACCCGAGTACGCTTGAGACTGCTGGATCTTGAACTGACGTCCAGGTTCTTGGGGGCAGCCACTGATACAACATTGCTGGAAGCTGATGCAGTGCTTTTAGGGCTTGCAGAGAGCAAACAAGCAAAGCAAAAGGAGTAAATTTACTGCAAAGAGATGCACTTTGTGCTCTATAACAAATTGCATTAATTAAATGCTTCCTCAGGAAATAAATGAAAATTTTCTGTCCACTTAGTCGTGTAAAAAGTGCGATCAATAAAAGACCATAAGTACATTGTATCTAATTCTTGCTCCATTTCTATTCACTCATCTTTCTAGCTCCTTGCCTTTAGATTTAAAGGTGAAAGGTTAACTGAGCTTCTGTAGGTTGACTGAATGTTTTCATACTCTTGAATAAGAGTTTCAGAGTCCATCATACTATCCCAAAGGAATGTTGATCTTCCATGGAGGAAGTCCAAAGCTTGCTGTCGTGGTGCTGCTTCCAGGATAGTGTTTCATACAGAACAATGTCAAGGGTTTCTGATTTCCAAGTTGCAGTACAGGCTGTTTTACGGCATATACTGGGTTTAATATCTCTTACAGTACATCAAGCTTTTATCTCCATGAGGAACTAGAGATCATTCTTTAGTTTAATCAGAGCTCCCATTTCCAGTGCATGTTAGTAAATTTTCTCGGTTGGTCCATAAAAAAGAAAGGAAACTGTTTCAATGTAGTTGACCAGGTGTAGGTCTTCGTTTTCTGTAAATATATTTAAGATAAATATAGTGGGTGTTTGAACACACAACCAAAGAATCATGCTATGGTATTTCCTATATCTTTGTGGAGCATTTGTTATCAGAGAACATTTCTTTTGATTTCTGGTATATCCAAGCCTGAATTCTGCACAGTCATTTGTGATCTTCATAGTGTCTAGCAGGTGTGCTGAGGGAAGGTGAAATTTGCCATTCATGTCACTGAACTGCAAAAGAAAGCCTGTTTAATCTTAAAATATCTTTCCCAAATGTTGGAATGAAATTAGATTTGTTAACATAGTATGCCTTCTTTGTCTGCAGTGACTGTCCAGTGACAATGTATTTCTTTTATATGTATGTTATTCAGCAAATTGCACAAAATTCAGCAAAATGCACACTGGCTTAAGCATGTATTACCCAAATCCTCAACTTTACACCTCATCTTTCTGCTGGAGCAGGCCATGTGAGCCATGATGGAGCCACTGAAGGATGGTGTAGCTCCTTCTGCCTCGTGTAACTGAGTACATAGGTATCTCAGTCACCTGAGGGAAGAGGAGATAAGGGATCCCTAAAGGAGCAGGGTACCAGGGAGCCAGTTCCAGGCTGCCACAGCTCACATATCCCTTTGCTTGCCTTCATCTGGAAGGTGCTTGGATAAGACAGCATCAGTGCAGAAATGGGGAGCAATTCTGTTAGATCACAGGTGGCTGGTGGGTCAGGTTGCCATCCAAGCCCTGCAAGTCTTCATATGATCCAACAAAATTTATTTAGAACAGGATACAAAAGCTTTAACCTGTTTATAGGTTAAACATTGTCATTTATTTTTTAAAGTTTTTTGTCATTTTTTTTTCCTTTTTTTTCAACATATAAAAAGGAAAGCAAAAGGAAAGCTGAAGTGCCTTTTTACCTGGAACCACAGCCGTATAGCACAGTGGTTTGATTGTTTCTTACACCTCTGGCTAAAAGAAAACCTTTGACCGAATAAAGAAAAGAAAACTAATTTCCTACCTTTGCCCTCTTGTAACACTGAAACAAGAGGTACAGGGCAGACAGAATTATAGAATTAGTAAGATTGAAAAAGATCTCCATGATCATTGAGTCCAGCTGTTAACCCAATGCTGCCATCTTCACCACTAAACCATGTCCTTAAGTGCCACATCTACAAATTTTTTGAGCACTTCCAGAGGTGGTGATTCCCCCACTTGTCTGGGCAGCCTGTTCCAATGCCTGAAATCACCTGATACTGGTAGTTTCCAAGATACATTTCATGTATGATCTGCCAAGGAGAGTATTTTTGGTATAAGGTATTCATTTACCTAAATACTAGAGGAATCACACAGTAAATGCATAACCATTCTGAAGGACTGGGCATGTTTCAACAGATCCTTTTATAGTTTTGCAAACTGAATTTTTTTTTCTGGAATCAGTATGGATCCAAGCAAGAGAGAGGAAACAAGCAATATGAGCTTATTTTGTTGCTTTAATTTGTTCATTCATCTCAGTGATCTTAATTATGGGATTTTGAACATGAATTTCATTGGATATTAGCCTCCAGGTAAAGACTTATCCTATCACTAGAGTAGGAAAAGAAGGCCTTTTTAAGAAGCCAGGAGGGATTTAAAATATCAGAGAAATCCTGTCTGTTGAACATAACATCCTACATGCTTGATCAACGTGCAATAAGAGTGATTTGGGAGGAAGTACATGTGTTACTGTTTTGGGGCAGGAGAAGAGTTATTTCACAGTAGGGTAACAAATAGAGATTTTATGAAACCTTTCTCTGGATAACCTTTAGAGAAGTAGCTTTTGGAGGCTGTAGTAGTCACTATTTCCAATCCAGCTACTGTTTTATTTGGAGACCCAGAGGTTGACATAAACTGACTCAGTCATACAAATTGCAGGGTTGAACCTCCAGTGGCTTTAGGCCACTGCTAGTCTTTGTGGCCTTTGGCGAACCAGTTGTTGTCCCAGTTCATCTTTGGTGACCGTCAGTTATTAATTGGCCCTCCAAACTCTTCACACAGCAATTGTCCCATGGATGAGTCTGTTTAGGGTACCCTGTGCCCGTTGCACGTTGCCTCAATTCTGTACTGTACAACTCCCAAAGGCAGAATTGCAAAGGCAGAGGAGGGAATTCTGAAATGTCTTTGTGGTGAGCTGTTGCAATTGCATTTTATGACTGCAATCCCTGCATATACCAAGAATATGTGGAGACTACATGTCCTTAACACAAAGTAAGAAACCACCAGTGTTCATTACTGAACAGACACAATGGCACAATTGCATGGCCTGTGTTTTTAAGAGTATTCTTATTTTATTCCAGTCTTTTATCAGAGTAGAAATTGATAATGCAAGCAGGTATTTCTAGGGCCACCCATACAGAAAAGTAACAAATGCAGACACTTTCCTGCTGGTTGTTCCCTAGGAGTTCCCTTTTTCTTCATGGCCACATTCCTTTTTGCTCCTTCTCTCTGCATTTTCTGCTATCAAATATGCACAAGCATATGTACAAAGGCTGTGCACAGTGAAGTCTCCTTGTCCCCATGGTTCTGATCCCTGAGTGGCTTTGCATGTGTCTGGTTTGGGCAGTACCAATCTGAATTTTTGTTTGGAGGTCATTCTTATTTCGGGTAAGAGGTTAGTTGCTTCTACTAGCATAAAGGCTAAAGCCAGCCCAGCATCTCCTGTGGCACTGTGCCCAGCCCACAGCACCGCCTGGAATACTCTTATCACTGTATATATACTACGTGTCCTACTAATATGAACCAAAGGAATGCTACTGATACATACCAAGACTCCAGCTGCAAATGCAAATGCATCATTTTGCACAGAATCCTGAGAGTGGTATAAACCAAGTTCTGCAACTGTGTTCATTTGACTGCCAAAATCAGGAATTTCTCTACGTGCTGCGTTTTCTCCTAAATTTTGTAATTTTATCTTACTTTGAAGCAGAGACCAGATGAGGAAAGTTCATTACTAAAATCATATGGAATTTTCCTCTTGCCTTTTTTTGATTATGCAGCTGAGAAGACATTTGTTTCTTCATCTGTTTTTCAGGCACTTGGGGTTTTTTTCCTATAACAGTCTTGAGTTTTGAAAGTGTTGAATGTTCTTTTTTGCTCTGAAATTTTTCAGGTAACAACACAAACTCCACTTCATTAGCAGAGAGAGAGTTTTATCATTCTCTATCATATTGTGCTTTGCATGCTGCCCACATCTCTTTGTTGACAAATTTCTCACTTAGATTTGGATGAGCGTGACAGATTCACTTCAAGTAGTTCTAATTCATGGTTGGTGTAAAATTTGCACTCGGAATTGTAACACTGAGTGCTCAGAGAGCAGCTTGAAATGCAGTCTTAGCAGAGGGAGGAGAAGGAAGAGGCTGCTGCCATCCCAGCCTTGCCTCCCTACTTGTTCGGGTGCTCTCTGTATGGGTGATTCTGCAGAAATGGCTGTGGGCAGGTTCAGATCTTTCCTTCTGCACAAGCAAGGAATATTTCCTCACATTCTGCTAGGAGCACACCTACCTTTTCTAGACCTGTAACAAGTGCTTGTGAACTTCACCCTAACCCACATCCACTTCTCACTCCACTTATGTACCTGAATGTCTGTAGTGCTTCCTGGGTTTATAAATGTGCTTATAAGCAAAGTTAGCTTTGGTAAAAACTGAACCAAAGCTGGTTTGGGTTTTAACTGAAGCAATAATTTGTCTTTTGTGTTTACTCTGGTCCTGTTTTGAAGACTTGAATAAGTTGTCCTAGAATTCTACCTTTTATTTTATGAACAGAACATTAAACACTTTATACATACTTGGAAAGCAAAATATCTTTATCATGATGTGGAGCTGGAAGAAAAATGAGAATACTTCAATGTTCCTTTGATGACTGTTGTGCTATAACAAGACCTGGTAAATCCTCCTAGGTTTGTCTGCCCTTTCATATTCCAGGCCTTTAGGTGATGAGATGGGGAAAAAGGGAAACACTGAAGAAATCAGGCCTACCTATTGAAAACAAATTAGCATCTTGCCACCAAAGCTTTGGCACTGAGCTAGTTTCTAGAGAAAATAATACTTCACATTTTACTTTCCTTTAGGGCCTTCTGGAAAGTTTGGGTTCCTTCTTGTTTCTTAATACTGTCACATTTATAAATCAGGCAAATTATTGTTCTTTTTATTCTTTTTATTCTTTTTCTGGCAGCATTAATCCCATATGCTGGGAAAGCTATTCCAGTCTTCTGTTTTGGCTAGAGAGCATTTCTACTAGATACAAGCATGCGCTCTACATGTGTTTTTTTAGTACATTATACATTCTGGGGAAGTGTTTATCGCATGTGAAGGGTCTAGACTGCCCAGATGGGGCTATTACACTGTCATCTGGCCATAACCCAAAATAAATATTATCCCTGGTATGACTGCATTAGACTAACATGAGTAAGACCTTAAACACCTCTAAGTGTTCTTTTTGCCTTCTCGGCTGTGCCTCGTTCAATCAGAGTTAAACACCCTGATGCACTTGCTGCATGGCGGCTCTAATGAGGAAATCTGCCATTTGTTAACTTCTTTCTGCAGCGGGCTGCGTGTCAAGTGCAGCCAGAAGTCACACTTCCCAAGTGGGTTAAGGGATCCAAGGCATCCCTGGAACAGATTCTCTAGTCACTCTGCATCTTTGAGTTAGCTTCTGAAAGTGGTGGCATATATAAATTATTTTAAAATGTTGACTTTCAAACTGGGTCTTTTTTCTCCCATCTTAAGAGAAATCAAAGAACTACTGAAATACCATCTCTGTTAATGTCTTTCACACAACAGCAGCTCTGCTGGTTGAATCTGTGCACATTTTCTCAACCTCAAGCCTGGTTTGTGTTTAAGACATGACACATATGGGAACTTAAGTGTTACTTCACTGTCTCAGTCCAGTAACATAGGAAGGAAATTTAAGGGTTTCATACTTCTCTTCCCAGGGAGAGGAGTTGTTCAATTCTTGTCCAAATGAGTCGACTGAATACAAATAAACTCCAAAACTAACTGAAGTTGAAGGCCACAGTCTAATGTGCCAATTACCAAAACGTACAAACAAACACGTCAGAGAGGAGAGTTCATATATATCCTGACCTGCCTCACAAATGAGTGTCTAGGCACCGTGTTGAACATCCTTGGATGGTCATGGCAACTGAGAGAGGTGCCTGAGCATTGGAGGAAAGCAAATGTCACTCCTGTTTTCAAAAAGGGTCTGAAGGATACCAGTGGTGCTCAGTGCCAAGACCAGAGGCCATGGGTACATACTAAAACACAGGACATTCCCTCTGAACATCAGGAAACAATTTTGTACTGTGACAGTGACTGAACACTGGCACAGTTTGCCCAGAGAGGTTGTGGAATCTCCACCTGTGGAAATACTGAAGAAAAAAGTCTGCACATCATCCTGTTTGTGCAGGGAGGAATGGACCAGATGACCTCCAGAAGTCCCTTTCAACCTGTACCATTCTGTGATTCTGTTTTCATCTTACTTGGCCACTCTGGTTGAACACTGCTTCTTTTCATTTCTCTAACTTTTTGAAAGCTTGGAGCTTCTGAATGCTCTGATCTGCTTCTGAGCTGGGAGGGTACA
Source organism: Pomatostomus ruficeps (assembly GCA_013400735.1). Lineage (NCBI taxonomy): Eukaryota > Metazoa > Chordata > Aves > Passeriformes > Timaliidae > Pomatostomus > Pomatostomus ruficeps. The sequence goes on along the minus strand of VYZT01041588.1, from coordinate 17,549 downwards.
GTCTTCACTTTGGGATCCAGTTGTCAAAAGACCGCAGGGCACTGGGGTTCTCCAGAAGTAGGAAAGGTGGAAATCAGTACCTTCTGTGTGTCCTCGAGGCTGGTTTGCTCTTTGTTTGGCATGGCCTTCCCTGCAGTCTAAGCGAGACTGTGGCTACTGCGTGTGGCTGCTGCCTTCTCCCACTTCCAGCAAAGGTATCGTTCCTCCTTCTTTATTCCTACTGTATGTATGGGCAAACTGAGAATAAGCTCAGTGAGACAGATTTCCGTAGGTACGGGCTCCTGTACAGCATGGAAAGGATGTCCATCCAGGCTCAGAGTTTGCCACACCAGGGTAATAGTCAGTGTTGTCAGTGTGGCTAGCAGAGGCATCTGGCAGCTGACAGGGCTGTCCTTCAAGGAGGGGAGATGGTCCTGGGCTCCTGTGTTTAAACATCCTCTCCCGGTAGTCACTGGCTAACTCCTGCCTTGCGTGTCTGCCAGAGCCCTTGCAGGAGCTACCCTGGCTTGTGGCAGGCCAGCATGGGTCAGCTGTTTAATTGCTTGACCCAGAGAAGGACGTTTGAACAGGGCAGGCATGGTTTGCTCAGGTTCACCTAAGTGCAGGTGGTGGTGTGTGATTTCATTACTTCTTGGGGGCCGGGCTTTGTTCTAAGTGACTGAGGGTCTCACGCACTGATTTGGGTTCCTATCTGCCCTAGAAGATCACTGCTAAATTCACGGTGGTGTTGGGTTCTTCAGCATGCTTAGGGAGGATGTGCAGCCCCGGAGCTGGGGTTTCCCTCGGCCGGGCGGGCCGTGGGAAGGCGCGGCCAGGAGCCAGTGCAGACAGGCAGCTGCCTGACAGCTCGAGCTGTGAAAGAGCAGCGTCAGCTCAAAATCTTTGCCGTGCCCTTTGCACCTCGGGCTGTGGCATCTTTGCACACGCTGGATCACCGGGGAGCTGAAGTTTCATTTACCGACTGAACGACTCTGAAAAAAGTCCTCCCCGTCCCAATTAGCGCTGCCAGGCGCCCGCCCCAGCCGCGGGTTAAACGGAGCCGCCTGCCCGGGCGGTGGGCGCGGGGCTGGGGGCAGCGGGGAGCCGGCAGAGCGCTGGGGGGGCTCCGGGCGCTGGACCCTTTCAAGCTCTGCGGCGCGCCGGGTTCTTGTGTGAAAAACAAGGGGCACAATGCTGGAGTCGTAACCTCCTCACCCCTGACGGCATGGGAAAGTGCAGTCCTCAGCTGTTAGGTATAGAAAGGCTGCTGCAGGCATGAGAAATGTTCATAAAAATGCCGTTTAGAGCCTGCCCTTCTACTCTGCACATGTCATCTTGCCTATCAAGCTGCCTAATTGGAAAATTAGGCTGGCCTTAATTTTGAGACCTAAAAGTTCATGCCAATAATTTCCCAGAGACTCTTTTTCCCCAATTATTATTATTGTAAGTGGTTTCAGCACATTGAAAATCTTTACTGAAAAATAAAAAAATACACCCAGGAAGAGCAGATCTTACATTTCAGAGACATTCTCTGATTTCTGTGTGTGAAATTGTATAGTTGTGCATCCTGTGAATGATCATTTGGAGATGAATGTGAGCCCCTGTTGTTTTCCATGCATCATTCCTTGTTTGCCTGAACACAAAGAGCTCATCGTACTTTAATTTACAGCATGTTATAATCTTATTTTGGAGCTTAATGCACCTGCTATTTTCTATCTGCTGAGGCTCTGAAAGCAGCAGTGAGCGGAAGCTGCCTTGCAGCTGTAAACATTCACCCCCCAGGGCTGTGCGTCTGTGGGCACCACTGATCCTGAGTTACCTAAGGAGACCTGAGATGGTGTGAGGGATCAGGCTGGCTGGTTGAATATTTCCTGACTTTGACTAGGGCTCAGCCTTGCAGTTAGACACATCCAGGTGGCTGCAGTCTATGCCTTTGAGATCTCAGCTGTGAACTGTGTTTAGGTGACATGGTGAAGGTCTCCTCACTGAGTCTGGACCCTGTGTATCTCAGACCCCAGATGGGAGAAGAGCAGTGGTGAACAGGCACATCAGGCTGTCTTGTCTATCCTCAACTGCTAGGATGAGGAGGAAGGATTTCTGCTGACTCCTGCTTGTATCCTATGGACAGGAGCTGTGCTCTGCTGCCAGCTGGGCAAGGGCTTGCTCAGGCAGGATGGCAGAGTGCTTTTGTTGCTCCTGCCATATGCATGAGCAGTTGGCTGTGTTGGAAGCTGGATGGTCTGACAAAACCTCTCACCATGTCTCTTGGCAGCAATAAGAGTGACTGACGTGTACAGCAAGGGCTAAAGCATGACTTGATAAACCTGTTAATCCTCCAGATTTTTGTCCTTTTGCTGAAAGCTGCACACTGGAAGCATGGGAGCAGGAGAGGCCCATACCTAAGATGACTTCCAAGGTCAATATTGGGTACCTTGACATAAATGCAGTGTGCTAAGGCCGTGGACACATCCTCCCTGTGTCCTGCTAAGCCATTGGGAGAGGCTGCTTTTCTTGCACAGCTGCTCTTCCCACCCAAGAAACTCACTCCCAGGAGAGTTCCCAAACAATTCTGACCCTGCTGTTTGTTCAATTTAAAGCTAGTTCATCATTATGTTTGCTTGTTTTGGAAGATGTACTTATAGGGACAGGGGTGGGGAGACAGAGAGAGGGAGGGAGGGCATCTGGCACAAGCTGGGGCCATTGCCTTTCTGTCTCCAGGAGAAGAGCACTACTGAACACTGGGGCAAGAGGATGCCCATGGGTGAGACCACCAGGCACAGGCTAGGGGCAAGATGCAACCCCAGGATCAGGGGTTGTGAGGTTCAGCCATTCCCTTACTGAAGCAAGCCATGCATGTGAGCAGGACTCCAATTTCATCTCCTTTTAAAACTGTAACCACATGGGCTGGGCTGAGGTCTAATCCTGATGCAGAAAGCAGGGTTCCCCTAAAGAATTCCTAGGGGTGAAAATCAAAACATTAGGATAAAGAAATTACAGAGAACAATGTGAAGAGAAAGCAAACAAAACTCCAGCTTATCTTGAGCTCTATCCACCCTCCTTGCAGGCATATAGTGTTGCATGGGAAGTCTTCTGGTGATAAAGCACCCATGTATCCCTGAGAGCATCATTACCATTTCCCTCTTGCTGGAGGGCAAAACCAGGCCAAGATGGGACACACAGATCAAGAGGTCCTGTATTCATGAAGAAGACATGCTTTTATTGTTGCACATTTATTAAGAGGTTTTGAAAGGGTAGGAGGTCTTCCTGGAGCAGAATTGAGTCTCGGGGTGTGTGAAACTGGGCAGAGCAGGAGCTTGTGCAAGCCACAGGGGTGTATAGAGTATAGTAAAGAGTGCAAATGTACATGTGAACTGAGGGGAGAAAATAGGCCTTAAAAGGCTTCTTTCTTCCATTTACACAGAAAGACAAAAGCATGCTGCTGGCCCTCTGCAACAGTGTCTCTGGCAGGACCTTGCTGCATCTCTTGTCTGTGTAGTGGTAGGACTCAGAGCTCAGCTGAGCCCCTCCTGTAAAAGGGTCAATTTCAATGTCACTGACCCTATTTTGGGTGCCTTGTTTGCTGCTAGCATTGAGGGCAGCAGGCTGGAAGAGCTGCAACAAAGCAAACCACCATAGCACCTTGTGAGCTCTGAAGATGGGCAGCTGGAGAGGATCTTTCCCCAGTCGTTAGTCCCAGCTTTCCTGCTTTTTATGGAAAAGCACAGCTGTAGGTACATATTGCCCAACTTGGCAGGACGCAGGACTTGGTGGTCAACTTTGCCAGGGTTGTGCCCTCTCTCCTGCCTTTCCTCTAGGCAGGCCCACACTTCATCAGCTTGAAGTTAACGGGAGTTATCCTCCCTGCCCTACGCTGCTTACAATGGAAATTGGTTCAACAGGATGAAAGGCTGGTGGTGGGAAAGCATGTCAGAAAATACAATGCAGAGAACACAACTCTTGGGAGAGAGCTCTTTGTTTTGTTATTTGAAAGGGCTCAGGATTTAGCCAAGAGGGCGTAGTTATAATTTACTTTAAGGGATGCTGACAACTGCATTTGTCAAGTTAGATTATGGTCATACTGTCATAAAGGATCACTCTGTTGTTTTACTGCTAGTGTATAGATGCATAAGTACTTTGGACCTCAATGAGGATAAAAATATGGCTCTGATGTGTGAAAACCCGAACTGCTGCCTAAATTTCTGTGCTGCTACATGGCCCTTTGGTCACGATAGGACTATTCAGTGCATACTTTTGAGCACTTGAATGAATTTTAAGTCTTTGTAGATCTCAAATAGCTTGACCGTCTTACAATCACACTCTTAATTACTTCTCCTAAATACAGCCAGACTGAATGGGATATGCCTAGACACTTTCAAATAGATGTGAGCTCAGTTCTGAAGAGATTGGGCTGACATGGGCAGGTTGATCTGCCCGTACATTCTGAAGTAGGTACTTACTTGGCAAAGAGACCTCACGCCCCTAAGCTTCAGTTTTGCTATCCATCATCATGCTTCTCCTACCAATTTATGCTACTGTGCTCACACAGAGTATTGCTATTTGGCATATCTTTTATTTTTCTTCATTTTTTGATTTCAAACTCTCAAAGCCTGAGGATTGATCTATGGTGTTTTGGGGTTTTTTTTTTAGTTTTTCCTTAGAATAATGCCTGTCACTATTTATATTTCTTAATCAAATGTTTTCTTTCCACTAAAAGACCTGCATGTTTGAGAAAGCCAGGTAGTTCCAAGAGAGCTGCCAGTACTGCAGCTCAGCATGTTTGCAGGGGGGATGGTGCTTAGCAGGGGTACAGGTGCTTCTGGGGTACTGAGCCACATGGGACAACTCTGCACCATTTCAAGCTCCTGACATGAAATACAGCCCCTCTCAGGTTGTGCACCAGTGAATGTGTGCAGACTCCTGTGTGAAGCAGGTCTGATTTAAATGTAAATGATAGGATTTTGCTGCAGTTGTCCACACAGAGGTGCTAATGAGGAAACAACTTCATCCTTCTGAGTTTGGTGTTGTGTTTGTGTCAGGTCCCCTGGCATCCCTTCTCTTCCTGGGAAAACAGGGATGAAGAACTGCATCTATGCATGGGCAGACAACTGCCTGGGATGTTTTTTTTTCACATTACTTTACAAATAACCCTTTCTCTTCTGCCCTGTGTTTGCTATTCTTTGTGCTATGCTACAGGAAAAAAGTACTCGAGCTTGGGAGAGTTCATCTTTCCACCCTAAAAGGTTATTCTGAATTAATTATTTTTTGCGTGAGGGTGGATACATTAAACCACACTTCTCACAGCCAGGTAGGCAGAAGGGGATGTTGGCAGTGCACATCTAGTTCATCCAGCATGGCCTGTGGGTGCTCATGACAGGTACTCACTGGGTACTCATCTGAATTGAAGTCCTCCTGGAGCTCTACCTTTGGCTTTGTAAAAATCAGGTTTAACTGGCAAGCCCTGTGTTTATTATTTGATGCAGTATTTTTATTATAGGGATACTCCAATTTTGAGTCCAGCCATTCATTGCATTCCTGAAAAATGTGTCCATGTCTGGAGGCTCAGGTAGGCTTGGTCACTGAAGCTGGCTCTCTGGTGTCCAACTCTCCCCGTATTCTTGGGTTCACAATCCCTTGAAATTTAAGCTAAGTGAGACACCATTGAGCTTCTCTTGGTGGTTTTTGCTACCAGAAGGACATGGTGTCAGCCGCGCTCACACTGTGACAGCCGGGGTCTGGCTGGGGCTTGCAGGGCCATGCCGCTGGCACAGCTGTCCTGCCTGCCCCAGCCCAGAGCAGGGCTGCTGGGCACACCTCAGATTAGCCATGTGGCCAGCGTTTAACCGCAGCATTACTGCTCCACATCCGAACAGCTGACAGCCTGAATAATTTACTGCATGCAAATGGTGGGACCTGCTGTCTCCGCTAGTGCTGGGATCCAATTCCACAGCCCATTAATCGTAATTGCTGGTTTGTGCTGACAGCAGCGTGGCCTTCACCCTGTGAGCGATTAGGCAGCTACCGGGAAGAACCTCCCCCCTCCATGTCCGCCCCCTCGAGGGAACCTGGGATTTTTTAATGCTTTTATTTTTATTTAATTGAACTGCAAAGCCAAACGAAGTGACTCCCATATGCTGTTGCCCCCAGGCCATGCAGGGAAGCCCCCATCCCAGGGGAGTGCAGTGGCTTCAGAGTCTAATTGTCTCCAGAGGGGTTTGTGAAGGTTGCCCCAGTGCCAGGCAGGATGCTATGTGTGGACAAGAGGTTCCCTGGCACAAATCCCAGTGCAGGGGATGGGGACACCAGTCTCACCTTGCTGGCAGGGGACTGTTGCCCAGGGCCTCCCACTGCCTTGCAATACAGCATCTGGCATGACCATCAGTCCTGCTTTAAACATCTAAAGCAAAGGAGCATCTGCTTCCTGTTTCATCTCTTAGATTTCTTTGCCAGTAAGCTTCTTCAAGGCAGCCCAGCTCTTCTTTTTCATTTGCTGCTTCCAGACTGTCTTCCCAACTTAGCTGAGCCATCCCCTGCCATCACTCAGATACCCTCTCTGCATTGCTTAGGTATTTTCTCTGCTTCCTAAACTCTCCTGGTTCTTCTGCAAAGCAGGTTTGGTCCTCAGTCTCCTTTGCTGATCAACCAACTCCTTGTGAATGCACTAGCTTTCAGTTTTGGGTGCTTTTGCAATGGGGCAGTAGCAGGATTAAGCTCCCAACACACAGCAATCATGTTGATTGGGGTGTTTGTAACTGCGTTTCTCCTACCACAGCATCCTGAGCACCTGGAAGGATGGGTGGCACAGCTGGGTCAAGAGAACAGGCAGAAAAGAGGAGAGAAAGCCTTGCTCCCTGCAAAAGCCTGGGAGAGCAGGCTAGAAGGAAAGAAGTGGGGGAGGCAAGACGACCAGACAGTGAGGCAAGAGCACACACAGCCCTGGAGCAAGCCTGGGCCTGGGGAAGCTCCTCATCAGAACTGGGCACAAAGGAGCAGGGCTGCTTGTTTTGGCTTGCAGTGACAAATGATAGTTCTTCAAGTCGTCACCTTGTAATTGATGACTGCGAGAGAGAGCAAGCCCACAGGAACAACTGTCATTTGAGTGGCTAGGGGATGCAGAGAGCTGGGGAAAAAAGCCCCTCTGGAAATGGTGTAAGGAGCCTGTTTGGCATCTCTAAGTATGTGAGCTATTTCAGGTATGTTTGCTCAACTTCTTGTTACTTGCCAGCACATGATGCAGCTCTGCCTGTGTGTGCTTGCAAACTGTGTGTGAGAGAACATGTATCCTGGTGCAATGGTGTGCAGATTTCCTTTAAAGGTCTTATGATGGACCCCCATGGATAGCAGATGAAAATGAGATATGTTGGTGGTTTGGTGCTCTTGTTGATACAAACTGTATTTAGTCTCGATCAGCTCTTGGGCATTTGAGAAGTGGGAATAATTTTTCTGGTTCCTTTTCTTTATGTGCTCTCTAGCACAAATCACAAATAGCATAAGCCCTCTGTTACCCATCTCCCCTCCCTGTCAATCCATGTGCTTAGAATATGCAGCTGAATCCAGGCAAAAAATTTTGGACAATCTCTACTGGAGGGAAGACTTCATCTGATCCCTTCCTTAATTAGAACATAAGCTTGATTTGTCTATCTTGAAATGTGAAAGGCATTTGTATGTTAAGCAAATACTTAACCAAGGCTTATTTCAAGCCTGCACAAATGAATGCAGTTCTCCTGCCTACTCAGTTTTCCCAGGAATATGAGCATTAAGGGAGATGCAACCACTTTATGTCCTTCCAGTGCTGAGAAACAGAGATGACTGAGGGCAGATGTGATAGAGGTCTATAATATTGTTTTATGCTAGGGACTGATTGTTCTTTTCACTGTAAGGAATTACTTTGCCCTCATGCGTAGAAGGACTTTGTCCCCACAGCCCTGCTCCTCATCATGCCTGTGGGATTGTTCCAGCTTAGAGGAGCTGTTTCCCATCCCACATGAACGCTGGTCACTGAACTCCAAACTGCCACCTTTTACCAGTTTAGGCCTTCTCAGAAAGCCTCTTCAAAATTCCACTATAATAGGTATGAAAACCTACTGGGGAAAAAAACCCAACCCACCACCAACAACAAAACAAGCAGCTTTTTGAATTCAGTTAGCAAATGCCATGGTTTTTCATTGTTTTGAACTGCCACAGCTTATTTCTGAGCCATGGATGTAGCATGATTATCTAGAAATCTCATTTGAAATGCTAGAAAAGTGGACTTCTTCTGAGCCTGTTCTGGCTTCATCTCCCATGTCTGTGTTGTGCTGGGACCTGTTTTACCAGACAAGGCATGGAAAGATGCTCAGCAGCTCTGCAGGTGCACAGATTGTTAAACACAAATGGTTTTTTTGCAAGGACAAATTGACTAAACAAGTTTTATTTGGATGTTTTCCTCTTTGCTGAGGTGACACTGCGGTACAACCCTCTGTGGTGGTGGGGTGCCCTACGTGCCTCCTGGCTCTGCAATGTGCCATTTTCTCCCTCTCCTGGTGCTTTGCTCCCCCTTCACGCTTGGCTTTTATATGGAATTATTGCAACACAGCATCCTGGGGGACAGGCAGGAAAAAGTGACACTTTGATTGACCATTTTATATAATCTCTAACAATAGAATGGTTTTAGTGACTTGGTACAGCCTGTACTCAACATAAAACCCAGTCTGTTATTGAGGAGTACTTAGATGGCGAGATAAGCTGTTCATGCTAGTGGAGGAACATTACTGCATAAGAATACAATGATGATTTTTTTCCCCACTTCCACTCTTTTTCCTTATTTAAAATGTTCCCTTGAGCATTACCTGATATACTTGACTTCTGCATCAGGTCATTGTTTTGGTTGGACAGGCTGAGATCTTTTCCTTATTTTAGCTATTGCTAAAATTGCATTTTTTTCCTTCTTTTTTAAGTATCTCAAGATACAAGCTGATCAAGACACACATGTTCCAATCTGAAAGAGAGAAGCTTTTATATCTTAGAAGTAAAGTAAGAGAAAACAATGCAATAAAAATTTCCTCCCTTTTCTTTGCTGAAACTCTTGCTTAACTAGCAGCACTTGTACTCCATACAAGAATGTGTGCTGATGGGTGTCCAAATAGGGTTTATGTTACGTAAATTGCAGACAAGAATGATACTTGGACAGTGTCTCACCAGAGCCATCCTTTGGGATTTGTCATGGAGGAATTAAAGAAATCACCTGCAGTTACCCTGGCAGTGCCCAAGTTTGCCAACCGAGCAGTGGGAGAGCATGGAGCAGGGCTCTTGGCTTCCTTGTATTTAAAGGTGAGGAGCATGGAATCAGACTCTGTGATCTGTTCTTCCATGTGCACCTCAGTTCTTGAGTCTGCTGGTTGTCCCTCAGCTCTGCGGAAGGAGGATGTTTTCCAAGACAGTGGGAGATTCTGCCCTGGCATCAACAGAGGGATTGATGCCCTCATGAAACTGGCCTGTCCCAAGGAGCCCCTCCGTGGCATCAGGAATGCTTGTCCACATGCAGGATGTCTTAGTGGGTCTGTCACACCACACATGTGTCAGTTCTGTGTCAGCTCCATCCTGCTCTGCCAGGAGGGAAAGCACTGTGCAGTCTGGAGGGTGCCAGGGGGACTTCTGGGTGGGAATTTCATTTTCTCAGGGGAGAGGGAGGGCTCTGTGATGGGAGATGATGTGAGGAGAGGTGCCTGAATTGAGAAAGGATTGGTGAGAAGAGCCTGCCCCTTGGGAACAGCAAGATTTGAAGGAATCTTGCCCAAACCCGCAGTGCACAAAAGGGGTAGTGGGGAAGCACCTGGTCCCAGTGGCTCTCCTGACTTGTGATGATGTTAGAGGCATTAGTTCTGCAAAATGGCATTACAGAGAGAAACAGGTCAGCTTTGACATGTTGTGGTGGGGAAGGCAAGTGTCCTACTGGGACATGTATGATGAGAAAGGCTTGGTAGGACCTACAACCTCATCCTTCCCCTCTGCTCACACTTGTGTGGGTGGCCTCCATTGGGGCAACAGTCTCAGTTTCAGCACTGCAAAAAGGTCAGTTGTTGAGAATGCAGAGCAAAACAGTATTTAGGGACCTGGGATACATTTCTGAGGAAACATTGACAAATCAGCATTTTTTTGACTAATGGAAATACGGAGGGCTTCAAGTAAGCACACATCAGCTGTGGGGAGCAGCGTTCTCTATGTCCATGGAAGACAGAAAAGTGGTGGTTTAAATTGCAGTAGGAGAGGATTGCATTAGACTTCAAAAATAACTTCTATCAGTAAGGAAACTGAAGGAGCAGGATAAATTGCCAGAGGGGACTTGTGCAGCTTTTGTTACTGTAAGTCTTTAAGAACAGCTCAGACAAACATCTACCCAGCTGCTATCCTCCCCTGACTTCTTGAACTGTCTTCTCTTCTAGGATCTATTCAGCAGAGGGTGTTAAACGTGTGCTTGACTCAAACTGGAGTCATCAGCTTTGTCTTGGCTAGGATACAGGCATTATAAAAAGTGTTAAAATTGATCCATATTCAGGAAAACATTAAAACATATGAATAATTTCAGGCACATTTAGCACCTGGTGGGTTTTGTCTTGCGTAGGAAGGAAAGGGTTGGTAGCAGAATGCCTTAATTAACATGTTTCAGAACTCCAATGTGGATGCAGTCGTGTAACTTTCAACATCTCCTCGCTGGCCAAGTTGAAAGCAGCGCTGCCAAAGCTTCCCAACATGTCTTTAAAGTCTGACCAAGGACCAACCCAGGGGGATGAAGCATGTATTTGAAACAAAGCATTGCTTAGGTTCCATACTGGCTGCAAAGGCACCAGGAGGGGGGCTTCGTGTGTGGAGTCAGTGCTTATCCAGCAGGAGGACATGCCATGGTGAATGTGTGCAGGATGAACCCACCCTCTACGAGTAGCCCATTGCCCTGCACACAGCTCTGCCACTGAGACATGCAGCCCTACCCAAGGGCTGCCCTTCCTAAATCCACACTGGCCTGGAGTTTCTGCCCAAGGGGATCACCATGCCCAGGACTCATCAGAGCATGTGGGCTGATTTCTGGTCCCAGCAGAGTGCAGCAGCCCTGATGGTGATGAACGTTTGGTGTATTGTCCATCTGTCTGAGGACCACCAGGAGTGCAGGACTTTGCCAGCTCTGCTGAATGCTGGGTACTGAGAGCAGCTTCTGCCTGCCCCAACTCCCAGCCCCAGTAAGCTGGTTTCCTCCACTTTGTCTGCTCACGTTACTCCATTCATTACCTTAGCATGGATATTGTTATCCAGGCAATGCCTAATGAATGATGAAATGTTAATTAGTTAATATTTTCTTTGGAAAGGGGTTTTTTTTTTTTTTTTTGTGGTGAAGGTCCTTCTCTAGATCCTGCATGGTAGGATGCTTTCCACTTAAATTTTTGTGGTGTGAAGTTAGTAGAAGAATACAAATTATTTACTTTTATATTTTAAAAGGTAGTCAGTTTAGAGATAGACAGTTTAGAGGTCAGAAGACTCTGTAATATACTTGACTACCTTCCTTCAAAAAGGAGATATGTTTGATATATATGAACAATGTTTTCCTCCACCTGTGGAATGAATATGAGTAATTGCTTCACACAACTCACACTGGTACTTTTCATTTCCCTGTCAGAATATCATTTGTATAAAACTGTTGTGTTTGTGTCCCCTCTGATTTATCACTTTTCATAGCTTTTCATGCTGGAGACTGTCTTCTCTCTTCCTTCATTTAAAACCATCAGATTTTTTCTTACTGTAGGTCCTATGGCAGAGTTTTACATGCACCACTAGTATCTTTGCTGATCTCCAAGGTTACATAAGATATATTAATTTCTTCTAAGCATTTTCAAAACCTTATTGGTTTTTAGCAGGAGTTTATCATGACCTAAAATGTGTGTGTCCAGTCTGAAAAAATGTGATTTTGTTCAAATGTCTGGTGGATTTGCTTTTTTTAGTCTATTCATGGTGGTGCTAGATGGCAACCTGTGCAGCATCAGGCAGATGTTCCCAGTAGTAATTATTGTTTTGCAGCCTGTTTTCAGTCTAGGGATTGGCTGACACTCATGGAACACATTTAGCTACAACTTTCATCATCAAGAAAACCCATTTTACAATACAAGGATGAATGGATGGATGGATATATAGACAGATTGATAGATGTCAGCCAACTTCACTGCAGTGTGAAGGGGTTTCCATGTGCATGTGGCTTCACCTGCCATCTGATGTCAGGATGAGGGCTTGAAGGACCATTTCCTTTTGTATCCACAAAACCACCAGGGAAGTCCCTGCTCTGTTGTCATGAGTGGCAAAACCTGTGTTAAAATCAACAGGACCTGTATTTTTCCCCATGTGTTTCCTATGACACACGCAGCCATGGAAATCAGAAATAATACTGTAAACATTGAAGTAGTGTGGTTTAAGAAAAGACTGGAAAGACTCTGGGGATGAGTCAAAACTTCATTTTTATTCCCAGGGCTAGCTGGCAGTTGCTATTCTGTTATCAACCTTTCTTCATCCCCCAATATTTTGATTCCAAAAAAAGAGACTAAAAACAATAATTGCTTGCTTGCAGTGATTTCTTTATAATCACTATAAATAGATGAGTACTGCACTGCCCTACACTGACAGTTTGAAAAGGCTATTTAGAAGGCTCCTTGAGTTAAATGAAGTATAAGATCTGTATTGATCTGTGGGCTGTAAGCGCCTGTGGCAATCCAGGGACAAACCAAGACAAACAGAAAAAAAAAAGTACTCTTTGATAAATAACCTTTCCATATTAAATGCACATCAATCTGACATCAACAATTAGCCGTCAGGTGCTTGGCTTTGCTAGCAAAGGCCAATTTTCAGATTAGTGCTAATTGCAGGGCGGGCTGACACATCAGCTCAGAGCCGCAGTAGCCAACGGGCCGGGCAGGAGTGGGTTCAATAGCGGGAGCAGGGGAGGGCTGAGGCTGCCTGTCTCCAGCTTGCTGGCAGTTTGACTGTAGACTAAAGTAATGGAGCTGGCAGGGTGGAATCAATTACTGGCCAATGAAGATTTTCCCACAGGTTGAGGCTTGGGAAAAAAAGGACGTTCCTGCTGCCGAGACAGCTGGCATGGACTGTCCACTGGGAAAGGAGCCTGGAGAATGAGAAAAAGAGGGACAGTTCTCGGTGATAAACTGGTGGCAGACTATAAATTATGAAAAGGGGATTTTGCAGAGGATTTAGAGCTTGCTACCTCTGCTTTTCCCTCCCCAAAGATTTTAATGCCAGCCATGTTCACTGAGTCATTCAATTATCTTAGTTAGAAAATAAGAAGTGTTAAGAGAAAAAGCTCAGAACGTATTTTTCAGAGCAGGGTGTGCGCACGCGTGAGCTGAGCTTTAAAAACCTTTACACGAGCAATTTCCTCTCTAAGCAAACCATCGGACTGAGCCCCTCAGTGCATGGGTTACTAATGCTGCTGTGTCTAGTACTTGCTCATGAGACAGCTGTATTTCTGCAGTGCTGTTTCAAAGGTCACAAAACATTTTGCCTTTTTGAGCAATCCAAAATTTCTTTTCCTGCTCCTTTTCTATAGCAGTTCACTTCAGTCCTGAGGAAGGCAGGAGCAGGGCAGGAGTGTAACCCCTACCTCTGTGTTTTGCTGCATCTTGGCAGAAAAGCCAGTGATCTATTTGCTCTAAGAAACACTGTCCTTTACTGGCAGAAAGAGCTGGGAACAACCAGCTCTTTCTGTGTGGGAATTCAGATGTTTATGTTATAAAAATTAAAATACAACAGTTTAAGCATGCACCTAAGTGAAATCTGTATAAATAAGAGTGACGGAAATGCCAATCAAAAGCTTCAGATTCTGTTCTTTCTTCTCCTTTTGAATGTATTTTCATAATAGGGTGAGGATTAAATTGTTGCTTTCTATCTCCTTTTTTGTACTTGGGGAGGAGTTTAGTTAGAAAAGTCAGGAGGCAAAATGTGAGCACTTGTCATTTTGTGCTGTGTAACATTTATTCCAAATAGTGTGATCAGAAAACTAAGAACCTTTGGTCTATTTTTGTAGCCTCATTTTGACTGAACAATCTCTGTAGTGGGATGCTTGTGAGGATGATGGATTCCTCTGGGTTTTATGTTGGTGTGACTGTGTCTACACCAGCAAGCCTGATACGTGACATAGGTTTGTGCCTGTATATGCACGTCTGTTGGCAAATCTCTTTTTACATGTGTGCACTCCAAAATAAGGCATAATGAAGGTGTCCAATCACCCAACAACTACTAAAGAATAGTTTATGCACCTTTGTTTTGCAATGCATGGTGCCGTAGGGCAGTTTACCTGAAAGTGGGGTCATAGCCCTGCAGGGACTGCCCCAGCTGTCCTGGTCCAGGAGCTATGTTGAGCTATGGGCACAGTAGTTACCCTTGGCTTCTTTTGTTTCTCCTTCAGTTTTCTAAGCCAGCATGATGTGCTTGATTCATAACTTTGAGCTTTCTTTCATGGCCCTGAGGGATAGAAATCTACTTTTTAATGAAAGCTGAGATTCTCGTGTAATGATTTCCATTTGGGATCTGGCTTTTTAGGAAAAACACCCATTATCTCATGACATTATCAAGAAACATCTCAGGAGAGTTGGCAATGTTAAGTTTAGGTTAGGTTTGAAAGGCTTTGTGGGAAGTTGGTAGAAAATATGATCTGTGGTTTACATCAATTTTAACTAAATCTTTCTGAAACTTTTAATTGTGCATATCAGCATGTGGATGGAAAAGAGCTTGATTGGCATGTCAGCTTGGCAGGGTCTGGAAAAGGATTTCTCTTCTCTGTGCCAGAGTTGGGACAAAGTACAGAACAATTCAGCAGTCATATGGCTCATGCAGAGCCCATTTCTTCTTCCCACTCCTCAATATGGCTGATCCTTTCTCACCTTCCTGCCTTTCCCTTTTGTCCCTCTACAGACACCAAAACAACTTCCACTGCTGCCTCTAGACTACAGCAAGGGAGACAGCTACCCCAAGAGACTTTTCAGTTGCTTCACCAGTTCCTGTCACCCTTCTTGGCTTCAGCTTTGGCATTTGCAACAGCTCTGCTCTGGCAGGATCTCACTGCACCCAGGCTCAGGCAACCCTGCACCATGGCCACTGCCACCATCACCACTACCACCATGGACTGCAATAGTCTAACACAAGCTGAAGTCCACCTGCTGCTTTTTACCTCATGCTTCAGCTTTGGCTGATTTGAAGAAGGTTTTTAAGGATGAAGAATGAGGTATTGCTGCTAAGGCAGATGAGAGAGGGGTGATATTTGCATCAAATAAAGTGAAGGTTCCTCTTCATTCTGCCCTGCCTTCCATGGTCTCTCCTGGCTCTCTGTTTCCTCCCTGTGCTCTCCCAGCAGCTGTACTGACATGCAGGCTGGGGCAGACGTAAAGGTGTATGTGTGAAGTACGTGTTGCTCCCAGAGGGAAGGTCATATAGTATCTGCTGTTGTTTTCTTTGTGAAGGGTGACAGATATCCTTGAGCCCTTGTGGAAGGAAATCCCAATCTGGTGACTGAAGTTAAAAAAGAAACACAGTGATGGTCCTGCTTTAGATGTGTTTCCTTGAAATGAATAATTGTGTCTGGCCATGTGCTGCTGAGGATTCATCAGATGCCCAAGGCATGCTGGGCTATTCCTAAACCTGATGGTGTTCTGGCCTCACTACTGCTTTTGCTCTTCTCACATTTTTGTCAAGTCTGTTCTCCCAATTGTATTAGACATATTTGATTTCTAAAATAATTTATCTGATATTTATTTTTCTGAAATAATTTCTCTTATCTGACCCTGCTGACAAGTCCGAGGATGAGCAATTTCTTTTCTAGGAGAGGAAGATTGGACAGTTCTCCTTATCAATCATGGTCATGACCCACTATTTGGAACTGCAATTCCTTGGGTCAGACATTTCCTGGAGGGATGTCCTGTGGGATGAGCAACCCCAGTGCTTGTTTTGGGGTTAGCCAGACAGGTGGGAATGGTGACTCTAGTATCTGCTACGGGGGGTGCTGGCAATTAAATGCCAGCAGGATTGAGCTGTGCCACATCTTTATAAACTCAGGAACTGTCCTCTGAGGGCATGCAGGTTGAAGAGGTTTTAATTGTGTCACATGCATATTGGCCTGGCAGAAATTTGGTTTGATTGAATGGTGCAAAACTGCACCCTCAGAGGTTTCACCTGGCTGCACTAAGTCCTGCAGGGTACCTGCAGCTCCGTGCCAGGGCTTAATGGCAGTGTAGCAATGGACTTAGCTAAATTAGGTGCTGTCTTGGCTCCAGAACACTGTAGTGAGATAAAAAGAGAAATTCAAATCTGACTGGTGTCTTGGCGGTGATTTTTCATTATAATTGCTGAAAACTCCCTTCTGTTGGCTGCCTCATGTGACCATTGCTTGTTAAGGGAGCCTCTTGTGGCTTCTTCTTGGTCTTGACTGTTTCATGACTCACCTTTTAACAGATTCACCTTCCACATGTGACAAGTAACAACGTTCAGAATAGGAGAGAGGCTCATTAATGGATGTGAATATGTGGCAGGCATGGCACTAAGATGTCAGGCACAAATCCAGCCATAGACTGGTGGCTGCAAAGAAAGAAAAGTTTAGTGACAGGACAGCCTCTCCTGGTCTTTTCCATGGTGGAAATCTCCCATTAGATGTATTCAAAGTACACTGGGAGGCAAATAGATGGGACAAAGCTGTTTTTTGTACCAAACAGACAATGCAGGGCTACTGTACTTATTGCATAATTTATTTTAATATGTAGTTCAATAAAATCCCCAGGGATTGCTTCAGCACTTAGGCCTGGCTTGCCATTTGCTAACTGTCAGAAGCTTTAGTGACTCTTATTCAGCAATGGAAGAGGCCAAAGGGGCCAAACGGGAAGTGAAAAGCTCTTCCACTGGGTATGGGAATTACCTTCATCTTTCAAAGTGCCATCTTCCAAAGTTTCTGCTTGAAAATCCCTCCTTCTTCCCAAACAATTCTGAGCAACTCCTTTTGTAGAAGGAAAGCCACTCAGAGCTGGTTTTCTGTGAGGCCTTCTTCATGTCTCAGGCATGGTTTGCAGTGATAAAAGGTAAACATGTGGTCCAGAAACCTTGTAACATGAGCTGTAGCAGATATCTGTTGCGGTGTGCTCTGGCCAGTTTCGGTCTATCTCGTGGCCACGCTCTGCTATGTACCCTCCCCCACCTCGGTATCTGTTTCCCACCCTTGGAGGGCTCTGTATTGTGTAATCCTACACAAAGCCTGCCAAATTCAAACCCTGCAGTGCTCCCCTATTGGATGTTGTACCCTCCTCCCACCCCCTCATGTCGGTATTTATGTAACTGTAACACGCTGTACCAGTGCTTCCCCAGCACGATCCCGGTGCTGAATAAACCATCTGGGAAGCCCCTCCGCCTGTCTCTCCTTCTTCAGCGCGCCTGGAACATCCGTGAGTTGGGTGAAACCTTGCAGGAACTTCGCCAGCCCTCCCATGCCTTGGAGCAGCCTGGACAGCCCCTGAAACCGCGGATGGACGCTTGGTGCCCCGCTGGAACACACTGCAGCATTTGGC
>VYZT01041587.1:0-13757 GCA_013400735.1 Pomatostomus ruficeps | reverse complement strand
AATTGTTCCCTTGCTGAAAGCATCTAAGACAAGATGGCAGACAGCATTCCTTATTTCCTTCTTCTCAGGAAAGCTGAGAAAGTTTCACCCATTCTATCATCCTGTCTGATGAACAACAATTAATTGGAAAACTATTTAGGTGCAAGAGATGTTATGTGCTAGACTCATTTAACTTTTGCATTAATTGTTGGCAGCTTGCCATTCTTATCACTTTATTTGAATTTTCCCTTGCATCCTTATGCATTTTTTTTTTACTATAAGTTTCTTACATGGAAGATAGTTTTGTTTTCATTTTTTTACAATTAATTCTTATAAAAAATAAATCGTCAAGATGTAATGCTTCATTGATGTTATCCTTCAACTTAATTATTTTATAAGATGATCAGAGGCTGATTTCACAAGCTTTTTGAATTTGAGCTATATTTTCAAATATTTTCCTACTACCACTAAAAAAAGTAAAAAATGGGAAGTAACACCTCGAGATCTAGAGGTTGCAAATTGCTTGCTCTCGTGTATAGGTGCATCTAACTCCTCTGCAAGTTTTTTTGTTGTCTGTAACCAAAATCCTCAAGTCCATACTTGGATGTTACTGTGTTAAGTGTAGTATGTTTGGCAGGAAGGGATACATTACACATAACCATGGAGCCAGCTGTAATATCCATTTGCAAAGCTGGCTCAGGGAAATGAGACTATGAGTGTAGGAGCAACGAATTTCTGCAGTTAACATAAAGAGATCTGTGCCTGATTTGTGTTCTACATGCAGTTCCTCCTGTCACAAATATGAGTTCTTTTTCTAGCAGGGTTTTTATTCTTGCTGTATGAGGTAAACACTAATATTTACCTTACAGATACTATTTCCAAACATTGTCTTTTGTTTTGCTAGACCTAAATGGTCTTAACATATCTTTTTCAACATTTTTTTAATATGTTACCCCTGAGTTCACTATGTGTGGTGTCTTTAAAGAGTTTCACATAAATCTGAGAGCTCTGGCTACAGATAAGGCTAGTGACAGGTGATAACCATTCTAATCTTAAGAGTTAGGACCACTTTCTGCAGCTCCCCCTCCTGAGCAATTATTCTGAGGATCACGATCTCCATACTTTTCTAGGGTACTTGTTAAAAATTCAGTTTGATGTACCAATATCTCACACTTTAATCTGTACTACCTCACTCCTGTCAAATGTTCTGGAGAGTCTGCAACCGTCAAATCTTTCTTAGACTTGTGTTTGATTTGCAGATCTGATTGCCACAAGAAAAGAAATACATTTTTTATTTTTAGGGAATGGGATCCACTTGTTTCAGCTTAGTCATGTTACTGGCAACTGCATTTTAGCAGATAGTGAACAAGTTTTCTAAAAATGCATGCTTCACTTCCCTACAGTGACTAAAAAGCAGTAGATGCTCGTGAACACCTCCAGGGGGAGATCCTGTCTGCCGGAGCTTCAGACGCCTAAGTTTTAACAATACATGTCAAAACAAACAATTTGTTTTCAAATACTGTTGGCATCTTGCAATTAAAGACACGAGCCATGCCATATCCAGTTACTAAGGCTACACAGAGTTTCAGTCTGTGTTTGACAGTACTGACATGCAGGTTTCATTAACGATTATGACTCATTAGCCGATTGGGACTAGACTGTTTTTACTGGACTGGATGTGAATCTGGAGACAACTTAATTTTCTTCTCACTGCCAAAGCATCTATGGACTACGGAGTCTTTTCTTAAGATCTTTGAAAGTGTTTATGAAGGTTTGAAAATATCAGTCTTTGACTTTCTTACCACGGAAACACTCCTGCTCTCATAAATATTCTTTCATACTTCACCATTTCAAGGACTGCTTGTATTTCTTCCCTGTCATCTTGAGCTAGCATGATGATCACAGTCTTAACCACAACAAAAACAAACTCATAACCTTTATGACTTGCAATGTTTTCCAGGTTCATTAGTCCCAGGAATTTGCATGCTTGATTGTTTAATTTGAAATATGTTGCTCTGTTTTTCTCCAAAGCTTTCTAGAGATATTGGTGATACTATTCTACCTTTTTTCTCTAGATCAAAACATGTGCTTTCTGACTCTTAGAACATTCTGTGCTATCAGAATCAAAAGACATAGTAAATGAACTAAGGTAGGCTTTTCACTTAAAAATATTTGCCAGAAATCTTTTGAAATCTATAGTACAAAATAATTATTGGATTGTCTAAATACTTCAGTATTGTTTTCTTTTTACTTTTCTAAAATACTCACAGAGTTATTTTTACCTATATTTCAATAAAAACTTGTGACCTCTTTTTCTCTTCAATGACCACAGAATGTATTCACTTGGTGGCTATTCTAGTGACTGTATGATCCTAGAGCAATGAGTTGGATTCATTCTTGATTGACCATTATTAATTCTGGGCTTTTCTTTCTTCCTTGAAAGAGAATGTCAAACTTCTAGAATTGTTTTGGTCTCTCATACTGGTAATAAATGCAGTATTGTCATAATGTTAAGAGTTCTGCATGAATCTTTTTAAAGTATACTTTTACATCTGCATCTTTTATTCATTAGACAAAATCCTCTTTCAGTTCATTTATGATAATTATAATTGATATTTATGATCATTTATGGAACTTGATAGTTGAAA
This sequence comes from Pomatostomus ruficeps, assembly GCA_013400735.1. Lineage (NCBI taxonomy): Eukaryota > Metazoa > Chordata > Aves > Passeriformes > Timaliidae > Pomatostomus > Pomatostomus ruficeps. The sequence continues at coordinate 11,130 of VYZT01041587.1, read as the reverse complement.
CAATAGCAGCCCCCACCCTAAATTCAGCCACCTGTCACTATCTAAAACACTGAGAGCATATGCATGTGCCCATATGGATAAGAGAGCTTTGCTAGTTACTGTTTTTGAAGATGTGCATCTCTGTGAGAGAGATGCAACTCCAGAGAAGTAGATAGGCAAGACTGTAAGCGAGGATCAGATGTATTTTGAACAAATCCTGAGAGCGCATATAGAAGAAAAGGTAAGAGTAAAAGCTTTTGAGAAAAGTTCTTATTGAAAATAGCACTAACAACTGCAATGTTTAACACATTTTTAATTTGTTTGTTTCTTGCTAATTTTCTATTTTGTTATGAAAAGCAGGATTCTGAACATTTTCATAAAAACCAAGATTATCAAAGGAAGATATGACTCTATTACCAGTTTCTCTTTGAGATAGAAACCACAATTACATTTTCTTGTTTAGTTAGAAGGCAGATACAAATATATGTGTACATATGTGCCTATCTCTAGCCTTCTAATGCTGATTTTATAAATGTAAATATAAACATAAATAAATAAATATCAGAAAACTCAGTCTGAATGAAGTGATCTGTATTCCCTAAGTCTCTATGCTTATTTACCGATTGCACATAACTTATTCACTATCTGTTTCTTACTCCATTACAAAATCAGCATGTCAAAACATTGCTTATTGGTCTGTGCTGTTGCAGAAGAATCTGCCAGCTAGAAAGCACAGACAGGAGCATGTGAATTCTGGAGACTTATTTTTCCTATACAATCTTTTTCCATGATAAACATAAGTAAGCCTAACATTTGGTCTTCATTTGGACGTTTATTTATTGCTTATTATTAAAGAGTTGTGACCTTTGAATTGGTTTTCATATTCATTTCTGTATAAGTTTTCGCAGATATGATTTTAGTCTTTTTAAAGGAGATTGAAATTAGATTGCTGTTTCAATAAATAGCTGAATACACATTTACCTTCAGAAGCATTAACTGTCTATTTGTTTAAATATGTATTAGGCCTTTTATAAAATATATATTACTTACTGGACTGCTAGTTCATAACATAGTTCTTGACTAACATGCAATTCTGCAATTCTAAAAAGTTTTTGTAATGTCAGTAGTCTTTCTCACTTAACATTGCCATTTGGAAGTTTCTTTGGAAGACAAAGTCCAGTGTACATTAATATAATGAAATACCTATTTAAGAGCAAAATGAGGCAGTTTCTTATTGATGAAGAAAGACAATAACTTGCCATCTAGGTTTCTCTGTTGGTATCTGAATATTGCAAAACTCAGATTTATCCCCTTCCTTCTTTTCCCATGGGGTTGTGAGCTTGTTTTACTGCATTAAAACCTTATAATACAAATCCACCTGCTAAGTAGGATCTTTTCTTCTTTCTTAGTTCTGGAGATCTCAGTCTGTTCACCTGAGATGTTTCCCTTTGGAAGACAGGAAGGATAAAATGGTTCTCCCCTCCTGATGGTTATCTTCCAGCAGACAGTTCTAATAAAGCTGCAGAGATATCTATTTAATGTTTGCTAATAGAGGACTTGAGATTTATTGTGGTATGTTTGAACAGTCATCACTCTGACTTGTATCCACCCTCTACATCTTGCCTTACGTATGCTGAGGGTATGTTGTTTCTTGTTTCCTTCTTGCTTTCTTTGAAGTAGTGCGGCAGATCTGTGCTTGGGATACTGAAAGGTAACCTAGGGCTTTGCAAATTGACAACTTGGCCCTGTGCTAATTAGGGCTTTCCTTGCATTGCTCTAAAAATATAAACATTTTACTCTTAAGTTGAAGGTTTGCACCTCCACTTTCAGCCTAGAGATTCTTATTGATGTATTGCTGAGGCCTAGTTAGATGTGTAAAAAAGAGAACATGCAACAACGAGACCTTCAAGCAGAAATGTAGCTTCACCATAGCCTTTACTAAAGTTCATGCAGATGCTGCCAGCATTCTCCTCTTCACTCTTCTGCCCTCGGGTGAAAGATGGTGCCATCGTCCCACAGGTGCTTTATGTTGTATGCAAGAACATGGCAGGAGGTTCCTTTAGCTGGCTTTGTATGCTTGTGGAAATGAATGTGAGTTGTGATTATGCACAGACCCAGCATTGTGACAATCTTTTGGTATGGTGTCTTACCTCCAGTGAAAATTAGATGGATTAATTTTAAATGGATACAATTTCTGCAAAGAGATATTAACATATGATCTTATTAGTGAAAAAATACTTTTTATTGACTTTCCACTGGGAATTTTTCCTTTTTTTTAATGAATGAGATGCTTCTCTATAATTTTATTTTATGTAAGAACAGTTCTGTAGAAAACTGAAATTTTTAGGATTGCAGTTTTCATAGATCTTTGAATTCAGGCTTCAAAAATTATATTCAGCACTTTCAGGGATAAGAAGCACTGACTGGCGCTCACATGGATACCATTGCTTCTGATGGGAGAATATCATCAACAGTTGTATAAGGTTAATTTGCAAAAGCTGTCATTAGTAACAGCATTTTATTTTTCTGTTCAAAATTTGCTAACAAACATCCTGCTTATGGAATTTAAGATATGACTAGTGCTGGCTTGTGAGGGAAGGAGTTGGCTTTCACTGTACACACATATACACTTTCCTACTTGTCTCTGCCAACACACCATGATCTTGATTAGTGATACAGCCTGATATTCCAATCCTTCACATCTCCTGAGTCCAGATTTCCAGCCATGCAGAACTGTGCCAAATTCGGAGGTCAGTGGGGTGTGACAAACAACTCATTTGAGACTAAAAGCAGTATTTGAATTTGGATCTCCTGAGGTAAAAGGCTAGTTCACGTATAATTTATGTTATCTAGCTCATTCATGGCAAAGATTTTCAGCACCAGAAACACCTTGACAGGTGTTAGTACAAGACACCGTAGTTACAATTAATGCAACAGCTTTATTAAATTTGACATTGACATATGTATTAATAATCCTTGGACTGGCATAAGAAAATCACTCAGCTACAATTTAAAGGTTTACTTATACAGGTGCATATTTGTGCTTGGTGTATCACACCCAAAGCCCTTTTTCCTTGTCTAAAACCTTCTGTCACATCAGTATTATAAAGCAGATGTTTATTATAAGTTATACCTCTTTAATATATGCGTATGTAAGGATGCAAAGTGAGTTTACAACTTTTAAAGATTATGCCTAACAAATTAAACTACATATTAACATCAATCGCACAGAATCATTTACAAATAAGATTACCTGAAGTGCAATATTGCATAACTAAATACTAAAACTCTTACAGAAAATATTTACAAACAGTTGAAGTACTGAAACCTATCAAGTCTAAAAGAGACAAAAGTTTTTAACAGAATGCTGTTAAAAACTCCCCATCATACTCAGTTCTTTTCATTAATGCTCTTGCTATCAATTTTTGCTGCTGTTAAAAAACAGTGCTCAAAAACTGTGATCTTTTAAGCTGTGGTCTTTTATAAAATGCTACAAACTTTGTTGTGTGGAACATGAGAAAAAGTGCAACATAAATAAATCTGGAAATGACAGGTTTTTATATCTGTCTTTTCCATAACTGCAAGAAAGAAAATGTGTCCTTCACGAAAAGATTTTAATTTTTAAATCAATTCTTGCACTATTTTTATTTTTTTCTTATGAGGGAAAATGGTTACAAGCCAACATTTAAACATATTTTCTTACCTTCTTAAGACAATGCTACAGCTAGAAGGTTGGAGATCTAAGCAATGTTATTCCTGACAGTACCTTTCCATGTCTTCATATGCCAGGTTTCTTTTCCATTCATAGAAAAAGTGATCTTCTGATCTATTATTTAAGACGCTGTTTCTAACCAGTCCTCTTCTTGTAGCTTAGCTTTTGGCTTTGTTTTTTCCATCAGGATTCCTAATGCGTAACAATTGTTCATTAAATGTTCGAAGTTGGTTATGCCTTCTGTTTTCATTTGGGAATGCAAGCAGCATTGTACCATTTGGGATAAAGGTGGGGACCTGTGAAAATGCCACAGTGGAAACAGACAACCAAAACAATAACCATCACCAGCAGGGCATTTGAAATGCATACCAGTGTGGAGGTGTTTTCTTGGGTTTTGTGTTTTTAAGGCTATGAGAGCTTGTGACAGAGAAGCAAAAGATCAGAGAAAGGAGGAAAGAAACAGGCTAGCAAGGAAGGAAAGGACATGTTTTCAGTAGCTGGATAACAAAATAGAGGAAATGCTGAAAGGTTATTTTTGAATATTATGTACTGTTGAGAGGAAAGGGTTAAAACTGGAAGATTTGTCAAAGAGGAGGGAATTGTTTAACTGAATGCTAAAAATTTCACTGTGGGAAACCCCATTTTTTATGCCTATTGTTGTCCAACGTCTGCCTGTTTTGAGAAGTAGAATGCCTGTGGAGAGAGAACACACTCTCTCAGACATGCCTGAAGCTTTTGTTGTAGTGAGGTGCAGAGCGCCCCTCATGCACCCCTGCTGCCCTCCAGGATGAGCTGAGCCTTACCGAGCCTGTGTTTCCCCCGTGTGTCTCTGCTGCCTGGAGTTGTCAGCGAGGTAATGAAATAAACCTTCTCTTTGCATTTCAGCTGTGGTTTGATGGTTGCCTTTGGTTACCTGTATTTGTCGATTCACACACCCACCAAGAGCTGGAGGCACTTAGCAAGGGAACTGCCTTGTCTGATTCCAGCTGAGCTCAAGAAAACTGTGGTACATGCAATTTGTTTTAGATAGAGAAGATTGAATCAAACATATCTGAACCATCAATATGTTCCTCTAGTTGATTTTCTCTTCCCCAAAGCAGTGTAAAATTAGATTAATTGATCAAGTCAATCTAATAGTACACAGGGGAGTAAAATAGTTGGCATTGGCTTAAATGCAGAGATAAAAACAGTAGTTTCCAGCAAATACTGATTTTTTTGCCTCTTTTTTCTCTCATTTTAGCACTTGAGAGGCCTGTGGGCTCTATTGTCATTCCACTGTCTAACCACTCACTAGCTGCACTGGTGGCAATACATTTTTTGTAGGTCACAGTGATCCTCCACATGTTTTACTGCATTAAACCTGAGGGGTTACATTTGCTCATTTTTTTCCCCCTAACTGCTGTTGTCTTTCTTAGATTGCCTCTGTATTTCTTATCAGCACAAAGCTTGGGCATTCTTCTTCATGGTATACCCTGATGAGCGCAATAGATGCAAACATTTCGAATGTCAAACGCTTTATTATTGAAACACTTGAAAGCCTCATTAGTAAGAAACAAAACAGAAACACCTACATCCATTTTACTTACCTGTGTCATCAGTGACAGTTCAGAAAGACAAACATGTTTCCTCTCTATTACTGGCATCATTCAAATTATAAAGCTTGAAGGAAAACAAATGCAAAAAAAAATAATGAAACTTACTGAAATATTTAATTACGGCTTTAGCCTAACATGCAAGCTGAATATGAGCCAGCAGGGTGCCCAGGGGGCCAAGAATGCCAGTGGCATCCTGGATTGTATCAGCAATAGTGTGGCCAGCAGGACCAGGGCAGGGATTGTCCCCCTGTACTTGCCACTGGTGAGGCCACACCGCAAGTCCTGTGCTTGGTTTTTGGCTCCTCACTACAAGGAAGACATTGAGGGGCTGGAGTGTGTCCAGAGAAGGGCAATGGAGCTGGAGAAGGGTCAGGAACACAAGTCCTATGAGGAGCAGCTGAGGGAGCTGGGGGTGTTTAGCCTGGAGGAAAGGGGACGCTTTATTGCTCTCTACAAATATCTGAAAGGAGGTTGTAGGAAGGTCGCAGTAGGTCTCTTCTCCCAGGTAAAAAGTGAGAGCACAAGAGGAAAAGACCTCAAGTTTCTCCAGAGGAGGTGTAGACTGGATATTAGGAAAAACATTTCTTCACTGAAAGGGATGTCAAGTGCTGGAACAGGTTGCCCAGGAAATTGGTTACATCAAGAATCCCTGAAGANAGGTTGCCCAGGAAATTGGTTACATCAAGAATCCCTGAAGATATTTAAAGGATATGTAGATGTCACTTAGGGACATGGTTTAGAGGTGGACTTGGCAGTGCTAGGTTTATGGTTGAAACTGCAGATCTTAAAGGTCTTTTTCAACCTAAAAATTTCTATGATTCTGCGAGTCTATGTATTGCAATATGATTCAGTACTAAATAATGCCAGGAAATACTTGGCAACATCCTAGTTTTTTCAATGACATCCAGTGCTCCTTGAAGTCTGAAGCAGAATATCTCTATTATTTCCATAGGACCTAAGATAAATAAACTTTCAGGAGCATTTCAAAAAGAGAACAAAGGATTTAATTACTTCTTTTTTGATCTAAACCCAGAAAATAATTTGTCTAAACTGAGTCACTGAGGTGTACACATATGAAACCCTCACAGATCTTCTTCTGTGTAGAGTGTGTACAAGAACTGCTTCTACGTTATTAAAACCTTTAATTACTTTGGTTGCTGGTTTGGTTTTGTGTTTTTTTAGCAAAGTGCTGTCTACAAGCTATTGGGCAAACTGTTGTCTGCAACATGAAAAAATGCAACTGGTAAATGTATCAACTGCACAAATATATGTACTACGAGATGAAAGAAAGTACTGTGAGTGCAGAACAGCTACCACACTCCCCACAGTCTCATTCTCATTTGTTTCTCTGGAATACATGTGTGGTTGGCTGGCAAGTCACTTGATTACAATGTGGGAAGTGTTTAAGTTCAAAGTTAGACTTGCATCTCTATTTTCCCTTTGGAGATTTTTTATTCTTTACCAGTCTTTTACTTGTTTCTAATTTTTATTTTTTGAAATGAAACGTTATAGCTCTTTATTTCAAACAAACTTTTTCATTTCACATTCTGCTGTACATTTCCCCCCCAGAGGATTAGAAGATGGCTGAAACAACTTGAAAATAAAGCCAAATATTAAGCGGAATTTTTTTTCTTGGTTTCTCAACTGAATTAAAAAAAAATCCACAGTTCACACAATTCTACTTGAAAGGCTTTTGTAGTGAGTGTAGAGATGCATATGAATAAGCGTATAGCACATAACTCATGCAGTAAACATTTAACTTCCCTGATGAAATGCCTATAGCATTTGGGTTAATGTAGCTCATTGTGCCTGTGTGCTGTCAAGGTCTTCTGAGATCTTGTGTCATGCTTTTAATTTGCTCCACCTGGGCTCATGACTTACTTTCCAGTTACTCTGTCATTTACATCACTTTTTTTCTGCATAGCTGCTAGTCAGTGAAACCACTTGTGCCCATGAGGAGACACATTTATTCTTTTCTTGAAATATGTCCCATTTTATGTTTTAGCACTAGAAATCTGACATGGTTTCAGTTTATTTTTATGTAAATTTTTTAGGTGACAGTGTTTTGTTATTTATTTTGTTGCCTCTTGAGCTCTACATGCTATTAACGAATCAGTTCTTTCTCATAGCTTTCTTTTATTCATATATTTATTCAGGATTTCTATTGCAATGGAGGAGTTAGAGGATGCTTAATTTTTTTTTACAATGCATGGTTTAAGAACAAATTCTTCAAAGTGAATGTTTCTACTACAGTAGCAAAGCCTGAATTGTGAGGTGTGTTTGGAAAAGTAATTCTTGCACCTGCATGTACTGTAGGTAACCTCAGTCTGATGTGTCAGCTGAGCTAAAGGGGAGCAGGCTGGGGAATGTGAAATAGTCGGGCTGTAGCTGAAGAAGGTATGGGACAAAAAATAGCTTGGAAAATGCAGCATTTTGTTATTGCGAGACTCCCTCTACGGAGAGCCAAGGAGATGAGTGTTCTGTCTGTCTGTAAAGCTAAACAAGATGAAACCGCTTCAGTTTTATACAGGAATATTATAATAACAATAGCATCATCAACAACAATAATAATAACAATAGAGAATGTAATTAAATAACGCTTTTCAGGACTGCAAAACTGCCTGGGGTTCTGTGGTGCAATCTTTATCCAGCGCCTTGGGTCAGATAAGCATCTCACCGCGGAGGAGCGGTATCTCTCTACTTATCCATATACCTTCACAATGTGTGAAGGTATTGCCTTCACAGTGTTAGGCAGAGCATCCGCTGTTATAAATAAAGCAGGTAGAAGTAAAGAAGAGAGAATGGACTCTTGATAGCAGTACCCAGGCTTTTATTGTTTCTTCAGGATACAGGGCTATCAGAGAGACCCCAAGGGGGTGGTTACACAGAGTTTTATGGGGAGGGGAAAGGGGTGGTCATAAGGTAGGGTCCAGGGTTCTTATCAAATCAAAGATTGATGGGGGATGACAGTTTTCCAATGAGTTCTGGGCAAAGGTGGAACATATTTGCATTAACCTATGAACATTACAGAAAGGTAGAAGTTTCTGGCAATTGCTGAACAGTAATACAGTGTGATGAATATTAAAATAACAGAGGTGGAACAAAATCTATGATTGACAGGGTTAAAACGTAGCAGCTAGGGGATTTCCTCTAGCTCACTGCCACAATTAAATTCTTTGCAAAGCCTATGCTGGGTAAAAAAAATCACAGATTTAAATTGACTACATTTATTTACAATATTTTCTTTCACATTCTCCTCTACATTTACTATCACAAGACCTCAGTTCTTTTAATGGGGTGTTGTTGCAACTGCTTTATTTTGTGCTTTTAAAAGAATTTATTATTGATAATTACTTTTAGATAGGAAATGCATCTCCTTTCTAGTCATCAAAACTACTCTTATGAAATTAAGCAAAAAATAAGAATAAACCTTTGGCTAAATACATAACAAAAAAAATCTGATCCTCTTATATTCACATCTTATATTTTTACTTGTAATGTTGTCTGTCTTTTCAATTTGGTTTTAATCTGCTTTCTGGTGTTGATCTCAGCAACATAACAGTGGTAGCACTTGTGCAGACAGCTACAACACAACCCTGATAACTGGTCTCTTTTCATGCTTAATGGCTGGTACTGAGTCCCGATGCATCTTCTACTAAGACAGTAGAGTCCACTGTCTTGAGCAAGTAGTTAGGCTGAGCTGCTAGCTAGATCATATCAGCTACTGATTTACTGTTACGCTGTACTTTCTCTTTTCTCAGATGCAGATGAGATTGGATCATCCAAATGCATCCTACACCGGATGTGTTAGCTAAAGCCCATTGCAGCACTCACAGAAGCCTTCTGGATGGGAAGGCACTTACAGGTATATCGGGGGTTGGTGCCTTTGCGCTGTGGAAGGTCTGAATGTTTAATTTGGATAGCTGCTTAGATGGCTCATAGTGTGTCTCAGAATCCTTAACTATTTATCCTTACAGCATCTCTGAGACCGAGGGAATTGCTTTTCTCGCTGTTTTACAGCTAGAGACCTGAAATGTGCCGCTAACCAGCTTGCCCAAGGTCACATTGGAAGTCTGCAGTGCAGAAGGAAGCTGGCTAGAGCCCTAACCTCTACCAGTGTGATCCTCCCTCTACCAGATACAAAGCAAGAACAAACTAAAACCTAAGCTTCAGAGGGAGTTTTTCAGGTTACTTTGGCAGCTTGTTGTATTTCTAACTATTTCTATTAGTTGAAGTTTTTCCTTTACATTTAACCTAGATGTTCTCTGCTAGAGCATAAGCCCATTAGTTCTTGTTCTGGCCTCATTGACTAAGGAGAATAATTTGTCCCTATCCTCTTTATAGCAACTTGATGTATTTGTAGACATGTCATGCCTCCCTTCAGTGTTCTTTTCTTTAGTCTGAACATGCCCAGTTCACTTAACCTTTTCCCACAGATCTTATTTTATCATTTTTGTTGCTCTCCTCTGAACTCTTTCCAATTTGTCTGCCTTTTTGAAAATGTTGTGCCCGAAACTGAATGCAGTACCCCAACAGAGGCTTAATCAGTGTCAAAAAAACTGCAATCCCCAGCAATCCCCAGGAGCAATAAATCAGGTAAGGAAGGCAAGAGACTGGCATGGCTGGGTAGGGAAGTGCAGGTCAAACTAAAGGAAAAGAACAAATGCACAGGCAGTCAAAACAAGGACGAGTAACCTGGGAAGAGTATAAAGATGAAATTTGGTTGTGTAGGAATGGGGTGAGGAAGGCCAAGGTGAAGTACGAACTGAACCTGGCAAGGGAACAACGAATAACAAGAAGGGCTTCCACCAGTACATCAGCCAGAAAGGGAAGGTCAAAGGAGGTGTACTCCCCCTGATAAAAAATGCTGGTAAACAGGTAACAACAGATGAGGAGAAGGCTGAGAAACTCAACTGGGGGAGCACAGTCCCTACCACTGTAATTACAGATCAGGTTCATGACCACCTGCGGAACCTGAACACACATAAGTCTATGGAACCCAATGAAATACATTCCAGAGTCCTGAGGGAATTGGCTGATGTAGTTGCCAACCTGCACACATCATGGCATTTGAAAAGTCATGGTTTAAGGTTGCACTCGGCCAGAGAGAGCCCAAAAGTTTGGCTGTGCACCTTAGAGAGCAATCCTGTCTCTCAAATGCAAGCCCCTCACCCGAGGGAGCAGATCTCCCAGCAGAGGTGGAGCTGCGCATGTGGGAGCAAAGAAGAGGAGAGGGGTTCCTTGTATGAAGTCCACAGAGAATTTAATAATGTGAAAAAACAGTGCCGAAGAAGGAGGGACAAAGGAAAGTCCTGGGGTTTTATCCTCGGGGAAAAGGGGGAAGGGGGAAAGGGGTTACAGCCAATGGAGAAAAGTGAAAGGGGATGATTGCTGAGGGAAACAACCAATGTGGATACTTGAGGGATGGAGAACAGGAAACAACCAATGAGGGATCCCAGGACATAGAACTTTCCAGGCTTAATACATATTTAACTAAGAGGATACCTGTCGCCGCACAGTGACCGCTTGCCTGCCGGATAGCAAAGGGCAATGGATTTGCGCTTGGCCACTTGACCAATCTGCCTCTCTCTCTGCAGATCTGTCAATGCCTCTCCCAAGGCCGTCAATCCCCTGCCAGGAGAGCAGCAGCAGCCGCTGTTACAGTTGCGGAGCGGAGGCAAAGAAGTGGAGGGACTCTCTTGTAGCAAACACCTCAGTTTATTGTGGCAATGGAGGGCATACAACATAAGAGGATGTAGGAGCTACAGAGCAGAGCCAGAAACAAATGTGACAGGCGATTTTGAAGGGAATAGGAGGGGCGAAGCAAGGGGAGGATCCAGGGTC
>VYZT01041586.1:0-37690 GCA_013400735.1 Pomatostomus ruficeps | reverse complement strand
ACACTGCTTTAAGCTACAATAAGTTTATGATATTTTTACAAAAGATTTATCAATGTTGGCCCTAGCTCTGAAATATGGATCTTTCTTTATTTTATCTTGCTTGTCAGTGTGTGCACTGTGTTCTTAAAAAAAAAAATGTTTATTCACTCACGTTATATTCATAACAGATTATAAGTAACAAAATAAACAAAGGAATGAATCTATTGATGAGTTACAGTATGTGATTTGCAATCAGAGTTTTCTGCCATAGTTTAATATCTAGAAAAAGATCTACAATAATTGATTAGGACACCAGTGCACTTCTTCTTTCAAGCACTACAGGTCCATCATCATTCTGTAGTCATCTTAGTTGTTGTCTCTTTAGGTGGTATGTTTAACAGCTCTTCTCTAAATGCTGTGTGATGTAACACTTAAATTTGCAGCAGTCATGTGAAGTTCTCCGTGCCCTTATACTAATATGTTGGTTTGAATATGAAGAAAACACAAAATACAAAATAAGGCAGCAATTTGGTGGCACTGGCATCCACAAAAATGCAGCATAAAACAGGGGGATTCAATTTCCCAAACCTGTAGTACCACTCAGTTCCTTAATGTGTAGAACAGCTGTATTCCTGCCACAGAGTGACTTCTACTCAACCTTGCCAGCACAACTTCTGCTTGTGAGTTAGAAGTGTTTTCTTGCCAGCAAATGTCTTCACAGCCTGGTTATAATATGGCCACACAGCAGTTTAGGTTTGTTTACGTACCCTTTAAAAAATGCTATTCCTAAAGGGGGGAAGAAGAAGAAGAAGAAGAAGAATTAAATTAAACAAAATGGGCTATATACATGCTTCTTGAAATACAGCTACTGTGCTTTCTCTTTCTATCAGGTTATCAGGGAGATGCTACCTAAATTATTTTAGTTGTTGAAGGCATTGCCCCTGATTATTTTAATTGTTTAAACTGCCAACAGTGATGTCCTCTGGATGCAGGAGGAAAAAAACCCGTATTTGTAGATTTGTGTATTGGGTATTTAAAAGTGCTAGAAACACTTCTTTATACCTAAGTGAATATTATAAACTAATCTTAGTATTTCTTTAAACACTTAAATATTTTTAATATTTGTTTTAAATATGTCATTTGGAGATGTTGCTTTGCAGACACTATGAAATCTTAGTAAAATTTCATTATACTAATTTGGAAGACTAAAGGTTTGCAAGTATTAAACCATTTATTTGAAAAAATACCATTTATCTGCTATCTCATAGAAATACTCTATAGTAGTTTCATCTTATGTGTTACTAAGACATTTACAAGTGCTAGATAACATAATATGTGATGACTGTTGAGGTTTTTTTCCCCTCTGCTAAGTAATCTGTTTCTCCTACATTTGTTTGGTTTATTAAGGATATAAGTGGCATAGCATGTATATTGGACTCAATGATCCTTGTGGGTGTTTTCCAACTCAGAATATTCTGTAACTCCTATAAATGTTCAGGGAGCATCTTTTAAAGAACACATTCAAAGTAGTGAAGAATAATTCATGGGAGGCATGATCATCATCCTGTATGAAATCTGTAATAAACCCCAGTCTTATCTTCATTTTTAAATGCCACTTAAAATGAATTATTCTTTCTCTTTGCTGAAGACAATGGCCCTAGCACCATCTTCTAATCAAGCTAAAGTTAAGTAGAGAACATGAGAGCTTAGTTCATGTTTTTTGTCTTAATTGGCATTACTCTGTCTTTCTTTCCTTCTTGGCTATCTTTACTTTTGCAGGAGTTCACCATTTTGGCTGTAAGTAAAGTTCAGTGTCTGAACTAAATCACAGTGTACCTCCCAGCCCTGATGCACCTTCTACTAGTCTCAGTCTTTTCACCTTTGTCCAAGAAGAACCCACAGGTCCTTTCGGCTTCTCTTTGTTTTCTTTGTCACCCACCCTCAGTTCCTTACTGGATGTTTTTTCCTGATATGTTTAGGATGTTTTCTTTGACTGACTCTGGGAAATGGTGGAGGAAACTTTCAATGTGGTCCTTTAATTTTTTCCCCTTTTTTTTTAATATCTGTTTTATTTTAATTTAATCTGTGACAGTGATACTGTTACTGTGGCACTGGACATTCAGTAATAAGAATGCCATGTCATGTAAGCAAATATTAAACTTCAAATGCTTCTGTAACTTATACCTACTCCTTCCTCTTTTCCCTTGCTCTTATCCTTGGCCTAATGGATGCAGTTTTGATAATGTAGCGAGATTTTCTGTTGTGCTTGATCTAACCATGTGATTGTGAGGTATGAGTAAAACATGGTTCTGTCAAGCACCATGGAACGTCACGCAGCTTTCTACAGCATGGCAAGCTGCTGAGGCTTAAGTCAGGATCACACATTTTTTAAATTAAAGCTGAAAACAGGGCTTTCGATCTTATGTGTTGAGGTGATATGGAGTATTGGGACTATAAAAAAAAATCCCAGAGGTTAATGAAGTCCAGTCAACAATACAAATTTATAACCAGAGAAAGAGAAAAGGTGGCATTCAGGATCTGTTTATTCTTGATGCAGAGAAAGAAAACAAATTCTAAAACAAACAGTGGCATTTGTGTGATTAGCTGTAAACAAGGCTAGATTGGCTGACAACATAATCAGCAGAAAGTACAGCTGTGAAAAGCTCAAGTTAATGTTATCCTGCTACGTGAAGTTGGTCTCAGTTTCTTTTTCCAGCATATCTTAAGTCCCTATATTTAACCCTTTCTTGAAGCCCTTGTGTCTGTTCAGTATCACAAAGTTTATCATGCATTTCCCAAGTTGCCCACCTGTTATCTGCATTGCAGACATCTTTTCAACCCTCTCACAAGAAGCAAATCTTATACTTTTTTGACTTATTATCTGTGTTTTGATTTGAATCTTCTACAGGCACTGAAGATTACAGATCCAAATTAAGTGGAGACTGCTTTGCTGATTTGGCTTGCCCTGAGAAGTGTCGCTGTGAAGGAACCACAGTGGACTGCTCCAATCAGAAACTCAACAAAATTCCTGATCACATCCCCCAGTACACAGCAGAGTTGTAAGTTGAACCCATAATAAAGGATTATTTACTTATGGAGAAACTAACTAAAATTGTCAAATTAAAAACCACAGCTTCACTTTTTTTGAACAACAAAAATTAAAAGTAACCTCTGTGGTGCACTTCAAAGGACTAAATATTCATAAAAATTACTTATGCATTATTTCAATACCACATAGCCTTAAAAACTCACGATAAATAAGTAAGATAACTACTGTATGTTTCTAGTTCTTCAGGACCTGAGCCACCCACTTGGATTTTTTGAAAGGTAGTGGGGTTTATTTTGCTTTTAACTTCAGGAGAAAGTAGGGCATCCAGTAACCAGAGGGGTCTGTCTTAAAAAGTGCTGCCTAGGTGTTTAATCAGACGGAACTGATTTTTCTTCTTTAAAGCACACATTACATTTGTCGGGCAGGAGACCAGAGGAGGATAAAGCAGACAAACAGGACAGAGTTGAGTTAAGATGAGATAATAATATAATTAATAGAGATAGGCAGACGAGAACTGAGATATTATTACTTGCTTAATAAGTGCCATATGGGAATGATTTGTAGGCATTACAACTTCAAGGAGGTCGTGAAAGATAAAATTAAGACAGCTTTACAAGGCTTCTCCATGTGCAAAGAATACTATTAAAGGGAGTGCAGAGATGGTTGAAGGATTGGCAGAAAGGTAGATGAAAGTGGCTGTCATTGCAGAGCAAAGGCAGAAGGAAATATCTGGTTCTCCTAGGAGATTCAGTTTAAAGAACAAGGCAAAATGTTGAGGGACAGAAAAAGAGGGACTTTGATTTGATATAGTAAAGCAGGATAGAAATGTGGAGACAAAAGTGTTGTGATCAAGTTGTCACCCAGAGGGGTGAGATGAGCAACAGGATGGTGCATCTCTTAAAAGAGCAGTCTACAGCTGGCATCAAAGCAACAGTATGGCAATGAGATATGAAATAATGAGACTATTGTTAAATATTTGAATATCTGAACAGGAAGAGGGATTTAAAACTGAAATATTTTTAAAACACAGATGGAGACATTTGTCTGTCTCTAAGTGGGGAGAAGAAGTTGAACTTAGTGGTGCTCTCTGCCAGTTTGGCTGGGGTAGTTTTTTTCACAGTGGATAGTGTGGGCTTATGATTTGGAATTGTGCTGAACACAGGGTTGATAATATAGAGATGTTTTTGTTATTGCTGAGCAGGGCTTACACAGAGCCAAGGCCTTTTCTGCTTTTTGTACTGCCACGCTGGCAAGGAACTTGGGGTGCATGGGAGGCTGGGAGGAGACACAGCCAGGACAGGTGACCCAAACTGACCAAAGAGACGTTCCAGATCTTGTGGCACCGTGCTCAGTATATAAAGGGGAAGAAGAAGGAGAAGGGGGGGATATTAGGAGTGATGGTGTTTGTCTTCACAAGACACTGTTATGCGTGAAAGGGCCCTGCTCTCCTGGGGGTGGTTGAACACCTGCCTGCCCATGGGAAGCAGTGAAGTAATTTCTTGTTTTTCTTTGCTTGTGTGCACGACTTTTTCTTTTCCTGTTAAACTGTCTTTATCTCTACCCATGAGTTTTCCAGCTTTTACCCTTCTGGTTCTCTCCCCGATCCTGATGGTGGTGGAGAGAGCAAGTGGCTGTGTTGAACATGGTGTCTTGCTGGGTTTAAACCAAAACATGTTCTTATTACAAATCTGAAAATTACAATCAGAGAAAAAAAAATTGATACTGTCTTGGGTGAAGGGAGATAGATTTCAGTGAAGAAATACATTTTATGTTGGCTGATATTTTGAGATAATTGCTTTAATTTAAGAATAAAAGCTCATGGAATAGGTAACAGGTTAAAGTGTGGAAGGAGATCATAAAATAGTGGTTGTATAAATGATAGTTACTGAACCAAGAGATGAGAAATGCAGTTATTGAAGTGATTAAGTATGCATTGCTTTGATTTTTAGGAGGAATCATGTTTAATTGTCTCTTCTCTGAAGAAATAATAATCTTAATTTAGCATTTTAATTTTTGTTTTTCATATTCATTTATTTACATATGGAAGATAAGCTGTCAGGTATTTTCGTTCTATAATTATGGTTCCTACCTGTTAAATTCCGAAGGAACAATTAAATAATAAAGCCTCATCTACTGTATATCCTAAATACTCAAATTTCAGTCAAAAAAGAAATTTTTTTTTTTACTAAATGTTTGGTTACAGCACTTCTTTCAGAAAATATCCAGTCTTGTTCAAGTGTTAGTGGATTAAAACATCCACCGTTCCCCTATGACTGTTACAGAAGTTAATTATTTCCTTTCACTTCTGTTAAATTTTTTTAATGAGAACTTTTAATTTGAGATGGACTCTACCTCTCTTCAGTTCCCGTCATCGCTTCCTTTATGTTTCTTGCCATTAAAGAGCCCATTTCTTTCCAACACTCTATCCAAGTAAGACGATGTTAAACTGTAACAAAGTCATTATTCAACCTTCTACTTCATAGGCTGTACGGATTGTTCTTCAAGTCATTTGATGTAATTTTTACATCAAGTCATTTGATGTAAAAATTTCAACAGTCTTACAAATATTCTAGAGATTATAAAGAAATTACTTCTTCATTTTTTTTACTTCTGCTAAAAATCCATTTGCTCTAGCCAAATACACCCTTTTGGTATTTGCCTCACTGATGCAAAAGTTACAGCTCTTTCTCTTGTTTCCTTCTGTTATTCCTGGTCTTTGATGCACTGTCTTTGTTGTTCATCTTGGGACTTCCCAGTCTAGTTCTAGAACAATTCTTTGATTTCCAGTTCACAATATTTACTGGCATGTATGAGAATAGCAGCTAGTTAGCCTTCCTTTTTTCTTTTCCCACAAAATGTGATATAAAAATACTTGTTAGAGTCAAATTACATTGATGCTTCTATAGGTGATGAGGACAGCTAAACTAATTTCTGCAGGGTCATGTTTGGAGCTGAATCTCATCTTGGAAATGAAAATCAAAAGTAAGGAAAAAAGGTGTCCAATGGAGAGCAACAAAGATGATGAAGGGCCTTGAGGAGAAGCTGTATGAGGAGTGGCTGAGGTCACTTGTTCTGTTCAGCCTGGAGAAGAGGATGCTGAGGGGAGACCTCACTGCAGTTACAGCTTCCTGTGAGGGGAAGAGGAGGGGCAGACACCGATCTCTTCTCTGTGGTGACCCCTGACAGGGCCAGAAGCTGGACCCAGTGATTCTTGTGGGTCTCTTCTAGCTCAGCGTATTCTGTGATTCTCTAAAAATATGTCCATTGTGTAAATTGCAACAGTAATAATATCACAGGAAAAAAAAAACCTATTTCTTCAAAGTAGTTTGTTTTTAAAATCTGAAAATATTAATATAGTTCAAGACAGATACTTAATTTTAAAAGTTAAAAAAATTATAACTAAACCAACTAACTACTGTTTTAACGTTCCATTTTGTCGCTTGCTCATAGTCATCCAGAAAAACAGTGAAAGATCTGTATAATCTGCCAGCAAAGTATTTGATATAAAGTACAAGTCTGTAATTGCACTGCAGAAATAAAATATTTTCCAGGTAGCTTTCTAATATATAGGAAAATTCAGGAAGCATTTCAGAAATCATTCAAACCAAAGTCCCCAGGAGAAATTCTAAGTAGAAAATAATTTCAGAGTTATATGTTGAATTTTTATAATGATTTTACAATAGATGATAACCTAACAAGGTAGTTTTGGAAAGCATGAGTATCAGTGCAGTATATTGTCCTCCAGGAAGGTTCATCTATTGTTCAAAAACATGCAGTATCTTGGCCATTGTGTTACTAAAACAGGAAAAAGCATCAAATAATCCAGACAAACAGAATGTGTAGACATCATCATCAAACGCTTCTGTTTATTTTTTTGTTTTGAGAATGGTATTTCAGTACTTTTCTTTGAATAAACCAGATAAAAGTAATTTTAAGATAATTTTCTTGATCTATGGATTGACAGGTAACAACTATAGTTGCTGTCTTTACCACTGAAGATCACCGGGCTCGAAAAATAATATTAAGATCCAGAATGGGGATACCATCACATCTGTAAACTTTCCAGTCATCTGTAATAATTTTGATTCCATTGGGTGTGGACTAATTTAAACAAAATAAATACAATTTAAATAAAAACTAAAATTCTACATATGAAATTAGATAGAACTATTTAGCATCAGAAATACAAGATTGAGGAATAACCAGCAAGTAGGTCAGGATAAAAGGATGTAGTTATCATACATATTAAAGATGAAGGAGTGCTATTGGACCCTAATGCAAATTTCATTTCAGGATATATGTATAGGAATGTAGCATGTAAATTATATGAAATAATTATTGTACTGTACACAGTAATAGTAAAGTATCTGTTGGAATAATCTGTTAAAGGCTTCACTTTTTAAGATGGAGACAATTGCTTGGAAAAAAATTCAAGGAGAACAAGAATCGTAGAAAAGAATACTGGAAACGTTGAAGGCATTTGTGTGAAAGAAACTTGAGGGATAGACAAAGTAGGTTACTTTTAATGGGCAAAAGACTGTTGCAAAGAATAAATGATCAAATTGTTTGCCTTTTTCAATGGGTTTGGAAATGTTTGCAGTAGAGCAAGTAAGTATTGTTAGAATCAGTAAATGTTTTCATTATCAAGTCATTCTTCTAGAAGGTATAGCACTTGAAAAGTATTTGAAGATGTCAGCATTTACAGAATGGTCAGTGCTTCTGTTGTTGATAGAGAGGGTAAAGAAAAAGCTGCTTAGAGTGAAGAAGTAACTTTGTTAATTGATAATGTGCAAGAATCTTTTATATGGACCCACTAAAAATCACATTGAGTCATTCAGCTGATTTTTAGACATGGTAGCATCTTTGGAAATTCACATTCCTTGTTCTGTGGTGTGGTATACAAATGTTTCGTGTATATCCAAAAAACTGTCTTCTTTTGGTTTGGTTCCATGTTGAAACTGTTGTACAACCATACCTTCAGATTTACAACCTTCATTTCCCTTCTGGCTATCAATGAGAATGAACAGGAGGGAAGGATGAACAAGCAGCTTTCTTTAATTTTCTAGGGTTTTTTTTTAATTTGTCTTACAATAAGGCAATTCTGAAAAGCATTCTGGGTTTAGAATTATGCTGCATTTCATTTCACAGTGATCTTGTCAGTCATTTCTCCTTCCTATTAAGATCTCTAAAGAAAAGCTGGGCAGATTCCCTTCCTTAATAATATGCCTCCATTAGAGCATACAAATGATCTAATACTCGTAATTTCCATTTTCTTTTCGAGACAGGAAATAGGAAGTACTGGATCAATGCAGGCATTTTTTGAAACGGTCCCCTAACCTAGCCGCTGTTTAAGGTATACTGTACTGTAAGCCTCGATAACTGGGCAGGAAAGAGAAGTGCCCAGCTAGTATCTGTTGCTCATTTCATGCCTTCTTACAGTGTTACAAGTCAGCATTTAATGCTGCCTTAAGCAATATGCATGTGCCAGCAGTAGTGGTATGAAGATAAATCATGGTGAGAGAAGTGTTTTTAAATTAATGGGAAGACCTATACAGTGGGTTTCATTCCCTATTCAAAAGAAGAGTAATTATTTCATTCTTGTAAATAGTGTTCTGTGAGTACCTCCAGATGTCTGGCAGACTCCACCTGATATCCTTTAAAGAACAGAAGACTAATCTTCAGCGGTTTACATGTCCTTCTTAAAGACTTTTATTTATAAGTTTCCATGGAAACCTTCCTTAGTTACATTTTTGTTTGAAAAATTAAAAACATCATCCCATATTCCTTTTCAGTTTTAGCTGTATAAAATTTTGTGATCGGTTTTGAAAATGTCTTATGTACGCCTAAGTTTAACTAATGAGAATGTTCATTCACAGGAACGAGAATATTCATTCACAGGAATTATCAAAATTAGAAATGTCCCTATATAAAAAATTGTGCTTCAGCTACCAGTTAAACATCAACTATTCAGGGAAACCAGACTGAAAACTTCACTTAATGTGGAACATTTTGTACCAATGTCTTAATTATTTTTTTCTGAAATTGATGTAATTTCTTTTAGGCGACTAAATAATAACGAATTTTCAGTGCTGGAAGCTACTGGAATCTTTAAGAAACTTCCTCAGCTGCGTAAAATGTAAGTGCAACTTCAATGACCTTGTTTATTCAAATAGTGTATTAGCTCCTTGCTGTGTCTCTCCACCTTTCTTAGTTCTAATCCACAAAAGATTCAGTATATTCTAATCAAAAATCAAGAATGGGTTTAAATTAATCCCTGAGACAGGTCAGAGTTGGCAGCTCTTCTCTGTGGGGCTTGGCACTGCCAGCAACCACTTCTCAGGGTGTACAGCGCCGGCACCTTCACAGCAGCATCCAGCCAGCTGGTCTGTTGTGCAGCCCCAGCAGGCAGCTCACAGTGTAAGCTGCTTAGAAAAGATTCTAGTAATCTTTTGTAACTTCCTGTATTACTGTCTAAGCAGACAATTTTGCCTCTTTCAGCACATTAAGGACCTGACATTGATTCTGTGCATCATTAAACTGTCATTAGGTGAGGGGAATAGCAAAATTAAAATGACTGAGAAAAAGTGGTTTGATAGGTCATCCACGTGAGTCCATGTTAACAGTTAATGTTCTAAAGGGAGTTTATAATTTCACCAGTTGTAATTGTTGCTAAAAATAAGACTATGAAAAGCTTTTCTCTAGCTTATGTAAAAGACATATTTGAGGGTAGATCATTTAGTTAGACTTTGTGACTCTGTGCTCAATCGTTTCAGGATTAAATCCAAACATAAATAGTAAGTGAAGAAAAATTCAAGTAAAAATAGATTAGTAGTCACCAAGTGACTATCATTTGTAAGAGATCAGTCTAAATTACTAGTGATCAAAATCGTGAGGGAGCAATAGTATTGCTTCAACTGTTGTTAGCTTTAACCAGATCCTTGCTGGTGTGATCACAATTAGTTAACTATTTATTACTGATTTTTTAGATAAAAAGATTTTAAAAATCCCAGCAATAGAAAATGAACTTACCTTTGACCTCCCCCCTTGAGTACACCTTACCACTTTGAACTGGGCTGTGATACATAGAAAAAAGAATGTAGGAATGTCTGGCACAACAGTGTTCTGGTGCTATACAGAAGACACCCTGTTTTCTTCAATCTTCAAGAATCTCAGATTATCACTTTTTATAGCTACAGAGTACCTTTGAAATATCAATATGAAGCATCAGTGGACAAGGGAAGGGCTATAGATATCATTTATCAGGACTTCTGTAAATCCTTCGACACAGTCCCCCCCAACATCCTCCTCTCTATACTGGAGAGAGATGGATTTGATGGGTGGGCTTAGATGGGTAAGAAACTGTTTTGACAGCAGCATCCATAGGGTAAGGGTCAGTGGCTCAGTCCCAACAGACACCAATGACAAGTGGTGTCCCTTAAGGATCTGTATTTAATGTCCTCACCAATAACATAGACAAAGGGATTGAATGCACCCTCAGCAAATTTGCAGATGTCACCAAGCTGAGCGGTGCTGTTGCCACACCTGAAGGACAGGTTGCCATCCAGAAGGACCTGGACAAGGTCGGAAAGTGAGTCCTGGGAATCTCATGATGTGCAATAAACCAAGTGCAAGGTGCTACCCCTGGGTCCTGGAAACCCCAAGTATCAATATGGGCTCAGGGATAAACAGATTGAGAAGGACTTGGGGGTATTGGTTGACAAGAAGCTCAACATGACTGGGCAATGGGTGCTTGCAGCCCAGAAAGTCAAATGTGTGCTGGGCTGCATCCAAAGCAGTGTGGCCAGCAGGCTGAGGGAGGGGATTTTATCCCTCTACTTCACTTTGCAGTGCTGCATCCAGCTTTGGGGTCCGCAGCACAGCAAGGACATTGCCCTGTTGGCGTGAGTCCAGAGGAGGCCACCAAAATGATTGCAGGAATGGAGAGCACATCTCCTACATGGAAAGGCTGAGAGATTTGGGATTGTTCAGCCTGGAAAAGAGAGGGCTTCAGAGTGACCTAGTTGTGGCCTTCCAGTACCTAAAGTGAGCGTACAAGAAAGATGGAGAGAGACTTTTTGCAAGGGCATGACAGAACAAGGAGGAATGGGTTTAAACTGAAAGAGAGTAGGTTTAGATTAGATATCAGAAAGATATTCTTTACTATGAGGGTGATGAGACACTGGAAAAAGTTGCCCAGAGAAGTTGTGGTTGCCCCATCCCTGGAAGTGTTCAGGGCAGGTTGGATGGGTCTCTGAGCAACCTGGTATAGTGAAAGTTGTCCCTGCCTACAGCAGAGGGATTGCAACTAAGTAATATTTAAGGTCTTGTCCAACACAAGACATTCTACAATTGCAGGATTCTAGGAAATAAATAGAATATTTTATATGTGATACATGCACATGCATACACATTTATACGTATATCAGATCTTCATATTTAACAATATTTCTTTTAACTTGAGGAGGTGTTCAAGACAAAAGAAAAAAAAAAGAATGAATGTTAATCAGTCTCGGTGTAGCTGTCTGTTGGAACTCACAAGGGCTTTAAAGTTTGGTTAATTGAAAAGGGAAAAAATGAAGAAAAGATAAATGAAAAGTTAACTATTTTAATAATACTGCTCTGTAACTTCCTAATATAGTTATCAGTTGTTACAACCTTCTTTCATCGAAAGAATATTACAGTGACTGCCTAAGCATCACTGGAAAGCAGTGAAGTGTACTGATATTACAGAGACGCCAATATGAGTGAATTCTATATTTTTGTGAAGCTCATATTTCTTCTGGAGGTTCCAAATAGCTGCAAAGGTCTTTCTGCACAGAGGACATTGAAAAATTGAGGCCTAACTGTTTCCTTGATTTGATGCTTCATTAGTAATAAAGCATGTGTATGCACTGCAACATTGATTAGCTATGCAACATTAATCTTTAAAATATCTATGTGAAGTGGGTGAAGTAGCATCTGTGTTACAGCAAGAACAAAAAACATTTTAGGAAACTGAGGGCTTGACATGGGCAAGCCATCTGAGATTAGAAATAATTAATTTCTTCCTTCCAGTCTTCCACAGCACCTTTCAGCCTGAGCAGCTGCATTGTGAAACTAAATGAAAGCAGTGATTGTGGATGTTGGCTGCTTAGACTTTAGTTAAGCCTTTGACACCATTTCCCACAGCATTCTCCTGGATAAACTGGCTGTTCATGGCTTGGATGGATGTATTCTTCACCTGGGTAAAGGCATGGCTGGATGGTTGGGCCCAGAGGGTGGTGAATGAAGTTAAATCCAGTCAGCGGCAAGTCACAAGTGGTGTTCCTTGGGGCTCGGTATCGGGGCCAGTTGTGTTTAACACCTGTATTGATGATCTGGATGAGAGGATTAAATTCACTCTCTGCAAGTTTGCAGATGACACCATGTTGGGTAGGAGTGTTGATCTGCTGGAGGGCAGGAAGGCTCTGCAGAGGGATCTGGCCTGGCTGGATAGATGGGCCAAGGCCAATGGTGTGACGTTGAGCAAGTCCAAGTGCCAGGTCCTGCACTGTCACAACATCTCCATGCAGTGCTGCAGGCTTGGGGATGAGCATCTGCAAAGCTGCCCAGCAGAAAAGGAGCTGGGGTTGCTGGTCGACTGCCAGGTGAACGTGACCCAGTGTGTGCCCAGGTGGCCAAGAAGGCAAATGGCACATGGCCTGTATCAGCAACAGTGTGGCCAGCAGGACCAGGGCAGTGATTGTCCCTCAGTGCTTGGCACTGGTAAGGCCACATCTTGAGTACTTTGTTCAGTTTTGGATCCCTTTCTACCAAAAAGATATTGAGGTGCTGGAAAGAGTCCAGAGAAGGGTAACAAAGCTGCTGGAAGGTATGGAGCCCAAGTGTGATGAGAAGCAGTTTACGAAATGGGTTGTTTAGCCTGGAGAAATGGATGCTCAGTGGGCACCTTGTCGCTCTTTACAACTATCTGAAATGCAGTAGTAGTGAGGTTGGGCTTGGCCTTTTCTCTCAGGTGACAAGTGACAAGATGAGAGGGAATGATGCCAAATTGCAGCAGAGGAGGTTTAGTTTGGTCTCTCCATGGGAAGGGCTGTCAAGCAGTGGAACAGGCCACCCAGGGAAGTGATGGAGTTGCCATCCCTGGAGGAATTTAAAAGATTTAGGGATATGGTTTTTTTTAATGGACTTGGCAGTGCTGGATTAAATGCTTGGACTTCATGATATTAAAGGTCCTATCCGACCTAACTGATTCCATGATTGTATCCTTCATTACAGGCAAGGTGTAGGTTACATTTCAGCTAGACTAGAGGGAGCAGTCAGCACTAAAGATAAGCCACAACTTCTTGGGGTTTTTTTCTAGCAAATATCTTTCTTTTTAAAAATTATTTAAACACTGTTCTAGATATTGCATCAAATAATGTTTGATTTTCTTCCCAACACCATTAATTCCATCAAATAGTCATTAGCTTTCCTTCCATTCACTTTGTCTCATAGTTTTTAAGACCTTTTTAAAAATCACTAGTGTATTGTAACACTCTTTAATGTGTAGCTGTGTACTTCTGTAATATGTGTAAATAATTATATGAAACAAAGTAAAAGGAGAAGAGCATGAAAAATATTTCAGAAAATGTATGCTTTTGTATATATGTAGTACAGATACTACCCATTTGGGATGTAATTTCCATATTTCAACTAAAATCGTAAACATTAAATATTTTGACAGTATTTTAGGTCATTTTCCCCACATTTTGATCCACTTTGCATGCAAATTGAAGATAAATGAACTATCTTGCTTATAAACCCTCCTTTCTAACTAATGTCATAAATTATTAACATTTCATGTACTGTTTACATTCACACATTTCCTTTACATATGTTGCTGTTTATACTGTTTTCCTATATTTGTCTATCGAGATAAAATAAATGAGAGAGGTTACTTGTGTTGTACTCATACAGTATAATTTTGTTATTAATTCATCTAAAAATGCTACAAAGGCTGGAAACCTGAAAAAATATAGTTACTGATAAGATTCAAAATTACGAAAATATGTTCTTGTGTGATAACAGCATGGATTGGGTAATTGCCATTATTTAAAAACATCTTCCAAAGATTACTTTAAGAATCATTGCTTTTTTAATTAGAAGGGCATTTAATTTTTTTTTTATTGGTTTGAAGTTGAATGATATGTTTATATTTTGTGATTTTCCACAATAACTTGGCTATTGCATCAAGATTGCATTTGATGATCTTGGAGGTCTTTTCCAGCCTTAGTGGAAAACTAAGATTCTAAGTCTGTGTTGCAATTTATGCAGTCTGCAGCATTTAAAAGTTAATTTAGGGTATTTATAAAAGAAAATCCCCTCAGCTCTTCTCTGTTTCTGTTAATGTGTAATAGAAACCTGAGCAATAACAAGATTACAGATATAGAAGAAGGAGCATTTGATGGAGCCTCTGGTGTGAATGAACTATTGCTCACAAGCAACCGCTTGGAAAGCGTTCAACACAAAATGTTCAAAGGACTAGAAAGCCTGAAAACACTGTAAGTATATTTATTTGGGTGGTTTTATTCTTCTTTTCTCACAGGTATTTTTGAGAATAATATTGTATCTGTCCTAAAAAAAATGGTTTTGGAGAATTACTATGGATTATTCATATTTTAGGTTTTATTCCTATTTTACAAGAAGCTATACATTGTATTAATTTATTAATTATTAGTTATGGGTATAATGAGTCCTCCAAAGCAATGAAGCAGTTCAGAATGGCTAAACATCTCACTTCAGAAATGAAAATGGAAATAATCATTAAAGTAAGAGAATTTTGCATGGGAATTGCACATTTTACGTAATGGTGTCTGATTCATTTCAGCTCAACCATTACTGGGAACTTTGCTGGAGGAAGAAATTGTTCTGGTGTGTATTGAAATGTGGGAAATGAATAAGTAATCTCCTAAGTAATTTTTTTGTCATTTCAACAGTGACGGCAAGATTAAAAGCACTATAACTTGAACTCATTTCATTCTTTCCATGAAACAGTTCAGTTCTTTCCACTCAAAAAAGATGTTTATACAATCTACAGCATCTTGGCTTTCTTCAGAGAGCCTGTCCTTCTGATCTGCAGACCAGAGCCAAGATTAAATGGTCTTTGGGGTTTCAGCTGTCCATAGACATTAGGTATTTTAAATAAATCACGTTGACAATTTCCAACCTTACAGTTAAAGCTGCTAAAATTATTTAAAGCAGTTAGTCGTAGACAACAGCATAGGGAAAATTTATCATCTTTCTGTGGAGGGCTGTGAGCCCTTGGCACTCCCTTGGAGGAGAGAGGCCTGAGGACCAGAGATAAGCAACCTTCCCCTAGGTCATGGTGACAAAATGAGCCACCCCCAGCATGCCTTGTGCCTTTATGGTAATACCTTGTGCCCAGTTGGCTAGTCGGTTCCCACCCCACCCCTGCCTTCCCCATAAAAGCCACTGTCTCTGCCCAGGGACCCAAGGGAGTTCTCACCCTTGGCCTCCCCTTCGCAGAGGCTGCTGGACAATAAGGCTACCTCTGTGGAACTGCCAAACGAGGCTCCTCATCTCTCTGTCCCCGAGTCAGCCTTGGGTGATCTGCAAAGAGCTGATATCACAAAGAGCTGAAATCACAAGAGCTGAAACACTAAGAGCTGACTCACAAGAGCTGATATTGCTTGTTGCAATCACCTACTGCCCAGGGAGGCCTGCCATAGCCCCTGGAAGAGTTGCTCTCTGCAGGACACTCTCTAGGAAGGCCGTGGCGTGCCAGTGCTGACCAGCATCGGACCCCCTCAGCATCTTTCTGTGGACAGAGAGGAGAGCAGCAGACTTCAAAGCTGTAAAGTTTTATAGAAATTTGACAGATTTTAGAATATCTTAGGATTCTGAAATTTGTACTGTCTGAAGAGTCATGCTGAGAAGGAGTCAGGGTAGCCTGATTTCATTTGAATGAAATGCTTCTGAATGCAGTAGAAGTGGTTTCTAGAATTTGTCCTAAGAAAAATGAAGTGAAAGGAGCCCCAAGAGGAGGTCAGCTGGTACAAGCTTCTGCACTATATAAATAGCAGTTCTGGAGTCATCAGCCTTGGAAACATGGAGAGGGCTGCTGTGTTTCTGTGATATGGGGAATTTCAATCAGTTTTATTTCTCATCAATTAAAAATTCATAATTACTGCTTCTGGTATTGAAAGAAAAAGAAGAAACCACAAACGCTTAGGGGAAACTGGAGCAGGTTGTCCAAAGAGGTTGTGGGGTCTCATCTGGAGATACTCAGAAGCCACTTGGACACAGTTCTGAGTAACATGCCCTAGGGAACCCTGCCTGAGCAGGGAGGTTGGACCAGATGACCTCCAGTGGTCCTTTCCAACCTTACCCATTCTGTGATTCTGTGAAACACCCCTTGCCTCTAGGGTGAAACCTACCCACCCACCCACCTTTGTCTTCCAGCCTGCTCCACACACGCTGCTCTCAGTCTCCTCAGTGAGGTGACAGGCAGCACAGGGTCACTGCCCTGGTGGTCCCTCCGCTAGCAGCAGCCCCTTGGGAGTCATTCCTCTCTTCCCTCACTCCAGCAGCCACTTCGGTCCTGGTCCCTACTCAGGCTAAGCTGAAAAATGCTGATCCTTCCTTCTCAGGATGCTGAGGAGCAACAGGGTGAGCTGTGTGGGAAACAACAGCTTCACAGGGCTGAGCTCCGTCCGCCTGCTCTCACTGTATGACAACCAGATCACCACCGTGGCCCCCGGCTCCTTTGACACACTGCACTCGCTCTCTACGCTGTAAGACACCTTCATCTTTCACTGTATTTAATCTCTGACCTTTTGGGGGAATTTCCCTTAATACTTTCATATGTAATTTCACAGCGTGTGGTAAAGTTTATAGAGGCAGTTTTGAGAAATTTTATTTTCTGGACCATTTTGGGCACATGAAGAGTTTGTTTTCATGGTACCCGTTGGTACAGTGTTAGACGGGTTTCCAGAAGTGTCTGAGAAGGCAGGAAAAACATCCTGCTCACCCCCTCATGGAAGACACTGATCCAAACCAAGGGTAGATAGCACACAATCACAGCTGGTTAGATTACCATGTTGTCTGTCCTTCTGCCCTGTGCAACCCGATTACTAGTTTAAATTTCCTTGGCCTGCTGAGAGTCTTAATTCGTACATGTTTTATAATGAAGCTTCAGTCTCATTTTCTATAAAAAGAAGCATTCTAATTCTGTATTTAAATGTGATGTAATTTAAGGGAAGTGAAAAGAGTAAGCAAAGCTGCCACTCAGTTTCATGAAGAAATGTTTGTCATAGGTAGCATCAGTTAGGAAAGTACTTAATCCCCTTTTTACATGAAAAGTGGCACTTTGCACCCAGTTACTAATCTTGCATATTAAGGATGACATATTTATAAATAATGGAATTGTCGATAGATTTGTGGTGAAATAAGAAGATGCCAAAAGTACTGAGGCTTTTAGAAGTAAATTCATTTTTGTAACTGTCATGTAATCAACTTAGCTGTCACTTCAGATAGGGAACTTATTCTCTGGAGCAAATAAAAGATGGAAATCTTGAGGTGATAAATTAATGGAATAGCTGTTGTCAGTTTAAAGCTAATAATGTAAAGTAATCAGCCTCCATCTCTATATGAAATTATTACATTTTTGGTACAGAGTGGCTTGCCATAAAGTCAGGCCTTTGACAGTTTTAAATTATTTCTTAACAAGTTGTATCAAGATGCACCACACAGAGCCTAAATTACACCTTTCACCTATGGTTTATGTACAATTTTGTATGAAGAATGGTGTTTAAGGTATGCTTTTTTAAAAACAGAAATAGAATCCTTAGGATGAAAGGATACTCTCATCTGACATAAACTTTCCTGTGGTTCTCAGAAACCTCTTGGCCAATCCCTTCAACTGCAACTGCCACCTTGCATGGCTTGGAGACTGGCTAAGGAAGAAACGCATTGTGACCGGGAACCCTCGCTGCCAGAAACCCTACTTCCTCAAAGAGATTCCTATCCAGGATGTGGCAATTCAGGATTTTACATGTGATGATGGTAAGGAAATTAATATTTGAACCTTATATAATTTTGGCTTTCATATAGATAGCTGCATGACTCCCATAGATTCCAAAATACTGCACTTTAAAGGCCTTCATGTTCAGTTTCTATGTCAGTTTAAAAATTTTCCACCCATTTTTGGATGATCAGCAAGCACAATCTGTTGTATATCTGCCTTCAAAAGTTTTTCTTGCTTATATTCCATACTGTAATTAATAATTTAGAAATAGTATAAAAAAATTGATCAAATATTATAGTACAGATGAGAATATTTTCAAAGACCAATGCTTGAATCAAGAACGCTTTCAGGTTACTTGGTCAAATAACATGACGTTATAGCTTGTGGCTTCATTAACTCTAAATGAAAAGAAATGCTACCTTGCATCTCTCACACGTACTTCCATTTACTGCATTATTGGTTTGTCAATTTTCAAGGCACTATCTTTCTTTTAAGAGACTGTTTTTAATACTTTGTTAATTTTATTGTCTTTCATTTCAGGATTTATTCTTTTTTAATGATTTTTCCCCATATAATACCTTCTAGTAAAATGGTATTGTACTAAGTAAGGCATCACCTGATATGTAAATTCTTGGAATGATGGTTTACATAGATGATGTAATTTTTTTCCCTACCTTGAGATATTATAATGAAAAAATATCATGTTGGCTTAGAGAAAATCCAGGTGGGCTGTTATTTCTAATACTGAAGTGACATTTATTAGCAATCTTAGCATCTGTTTGTTTTTATTAACCAGGAAATGATGACAATAGCTGCTCTCCCCTGGCCCGTTGTCCTGTAGAATGTACTTGTCTGGACACAGTAGTTCGCTGCAGCAACAAAGGTCTAAAAGCTTTGCCTAAAGGCATCCCAAAAGATGTAACTGAACTGTAAGTGACAGACTTTTTTTCCCTGTTATGACAATTAATGTCAGATTTTTATTGTCAGGGTCAAGAATGAAGGGGAAAGAAAATGAAGAATTGAATTTAGTAGATGAATTGAAATTCGTTAATCCACTGCTTTATAGATATAAAGACTTTCACATTATCTTGAGAAACTTGAGGTTAAGTTTGAATTAGCAATGCTTTGTAAGTCCCAAACCACTCTTAAGAACTATCTGTTACCAAAAAGCTTTAAAAATATATAGTATATAAAAGTATATAAAATTGTAATCACTCTCAGAGTTTAAATCCCCAGCTCTGAACCATTGTATAACTGTGTGTGGATATCATGTTACAATGGGTTAAATTAGGGTCAGCAGAGAATCTGATTAATCTCTGGTCACTGGTTAGGAAGGAATGAAGTTCAATTACATGAAAAAGCAAAACTAAAACAATGATATTGACGTGCTTTCATAACGAACATGGTTTTTATGCTTCTAAATCAATAATTTTTACTTCTAAATCAAGCACCTCTGAATCAATGACCTTCATCTCTGTTGGGGAGTTTAAAACACCCAGATAATGGCTTTATGGTACCAATGGAGTGGACTAGGAAAGATGCTCTCCTGGATTTGTTTCGTGTTAATAAGAGGGTCTTGTGAGTTAAGTGGCATCTGGTGTCTGTCATGGCCACAATGGTCATGAAGCAGTCGAGTTTAAAATCTCTGTTGACAGGAGGAAAAGTGCCAGCAAAACTTCAGCTCTGGATATGAGGAAAGCAGACTTCAGGCTGCTCAGGGAACTAGTAAGATCTCCATGGGAAGTGCATTGGAAGGTACTGAGGGTCCATCAGTGCTGGTCACTTTTTAAGTATCACCTGTTAAGAGCTAAAGAGCAAGCAATTCAGAATGTCAGAAGTCAAGCAGGCGAGGCAGAAGGCCAGCTTGGCTAAGCAGGGATCTTCTGGAGCTAAGGCAAAAAAAGAAAAGTGTACATCCAGTGGAAGCAAGGTTGGGTGGCATGGGAGGAATATAGAGGTGGTGCTCATCACTGCAGGAAGAAAATTGGCCCAGTTAGAGTTGAAGCTGGCCAGTATTGCTGGGGACAATAGAAAGGGCTTTTTAAAGTATCCTAATAGCAAAAGGCAGTCCAGAAATAACACTAGTCCATTTTTTGATGAATATGGTCACTTCACAAACAGGAACATAGACAAAGCAGAGATGTTCAGTGCTTTCTTCACTTTGGTCTTCAGTACCAGTGATCGACTCTGAGGGTCCCAATGCCCAGAGCTGGAGGACCATGACTGTGAGAATGATTAACTCTCAGCCAAGCCCAAACTTGCACAGAATTTGCTGCTCCTGCTGGCCTTCTCTAAGTCTATGGGACTGATGAAATTCATCCAAAAGTACGCAAAGAGATGGCTGATGTCATTGCAAGGCTTCTTTCAATGATTTCTGTATGTTCTTGGTGATCTGAAGACATCCCAGTCAACTGGAAGGTGGAAAATGTCCTAAATTTTGAGAAGAGCAAGATGGTTGACCCTGGTAACTACAAACCAGTCAGTTTCACTTCCGTGGGAAGTAAAATTATAGCAAAGAAAGGTTGTTTTCCAGAGGGTAATGGCCATAAACTAAGCCACGAGAAGCTGCACGTCAACATGACAAGGAACTTCTTTACACTGAGGTTGTCAGAGCACTGGAAAGGCTGCCCAGAGAAGTCATGGAGTCTCCCTCTCTGAAGACACTCAAAACCCACCTGGATGAGTTCCTGTGTCACTTGCTCTAGGTGACCCTGCCTTGGCAGGGGGGTTGGACAGGATGATCTCCAGAGGTCCCTTCCAATCCTAAAGATTCTGTGATTCTGTGACCCTTCCAACTTGGGATATTCGATGATACAGAGATTATGATAGTTCTGTGATATTTCAAAAATACCGGTTTTAATAGAATGTCTTCCTTTTCACATAGGCAGTTTTATAAAATCTGGGATTTTATTAATCTATTGATACATTTTTTCAATTTACAATTGAGAAAAATAGTTTAGTTTGCATTTTATGAAAGATACAATTTGAACATGGAGGTGAAGGTTAACATAGATATAAAAAAGAGCTTGCTCATGTATTGTTTGAAGATATTAACTGAATAAGCTACTCATAAGACTATATGAGCAAATTTTTATGCATTATGAAAGGGAGATATTGAGATATTCGTTTTGGATTCTTGATCAGATAAGTCACAATATTGAAAGAAATAGAGATCATTTACTGTTGGTTTGTGAAGAAGAAAGAAAAAATGTTGGTTTGTGTTACATATGGCAAGTATTTAATAATATTTCATAATGCCTGCTTAATGTAGTGCTTTTCCAGAAAACATCATAAGTATGTTTCATAAGTCACCAAAAATATGTACTGTTTTGGAGTTTGGTATTATATAGAAGATTCTGAGATGTCCACCATTAGTCTGGTGTTTAATAGCACCCAAAAGTCTTTAGCCATTAATAACTTGAAGTTATTAAGAACTCAAATTAGCACACAGGTATATAAACCTATTATTTCATTAGGTTTTGAATTTGGTAGTTTGGGTTTTTCCCTCAAAGAGAAGATGACTTTCTTGAATATAGTCTGGTATAAATACAATTTGGCAATATAAGGTCATCAGTGCAATGTAAAACAAAGCAGCTAAAGAGAGATACTTTTGGAATTGCAAGTAGAACTGTATGATTGAAAATTCATTTGTGTACAGTTTTGTATGCTTTAATTAGTGTCTAAGCATGCAACTTAGCATGTTTTTCAAAAGGATAATGGAGGTGGTTCCTGTTAACAATTGCATACTGATTGATTCTTCTTGCTCATTAGCATGCATGGTTCTTCTGAGATGTACTTTTCATGTGTTTTATAAAATATCTTAATAGTTGCTTCATTTGAACAAGGAGGAATTTTTATCAAGCAAGTGGATACTTGTAGTACTTCAGTTCTAATGAAGCTTAATGATATAACCTAATTTATCTATTGATAAAAGAATTTCCTCAGAATACTTATTTCTTCAAAAAATTTAAAAGTTGGTTTGGGTTTTTTAATGGTTAATTATATGAGCCCATGGTCTATTCACCACTATTAACAGAGTGTAAGTATAAAGCTTGTTGAGACACATTTTGGATTTGGTCAGCAGCCCTAGAAAGGCATGGTCCAAAGAAAAAAAAAGGGAAGGAAGGTGGGAAGGAAGGCAAGAAGGCCGGCAGGAAGGAAGGAAGGAAGACAGCCTTTTGATTAGCTGTAGATAGTTATTTTGTGAAGTTTAATTGTGTTCCAGCTCATCCATTTAGTCAAGACAAAAGTTTCCAAAGATGCTACAGCATATGTAAAGACATTAAGCTCAAAGTAAAATTAAAATGTCTCTATCAAAGACTGCTTTTAGCTCAAGCATGTTGCAAGTATTTGGATGGCAAAAATATCTTCTTTGTGTAGGGATAATGAAGGTGTAGTTTCCACTTGGGTTCCACGAAACGTAAGTAATACCACCATCAGCAAAGTCATTTACCCCAGCTGAGAAACTAAAGATGTTTAATCTTCTTGCCACTATCTGCTTCATTTCAAACCATCAGGTAAATTCAGCACTTCTTATCACCCCTACACTACTTGCCCTGGTTACATAAAGAACCCCTCCACTTGTGCTTTGTCATGTCTGGCTGCACACTGGAAGCTCTTTAGGCAAGGCTTGTTACCTTCCTCTGCCTGTAACACAGGTGCCGCTGCAGGTTGATGGCTCTGTACCCATTAACTCAAGGATGAGAAGGTCTCTTTTTGAGAATTATGAGCATGGAAGAAGAGTGAGCAATATAATACAGGAGCTGTGAACCTACCGAGAGGGGGAAAAAAAAATCTAACTTTTCTAGTGAAGGGTAATTGATTACTGCCTTCAGTCGCTAACATACTTCATAGGAGTAGGATTGCAGCACGTTATACTGATGTATCATGAAATATACGGGGATAAATTAAGGAAGGCGACCTGAACTACAGGCATCAGAAATTAATTTCCTGTTAGAGCTAAAACCAGACCTTGCTGTTTGTACAGTAAAGGACTACCTCTGCAATGTCAGTCTGTTTCTATTTATGATAGCTAAAAATCCACACTTAATGTGATTTGCAGAAGTCAGATTTCACTTTTCCCTGTAGGTGTGTGGGAAATGGAGATGATAAAGACTTCATTTTGTGGCATCATTGTGAAATAATAGGAACTATGATGCAAGAGATGGTTTTTATTATGTTACTTCATAATATACATTATAGATGATAGAGTAGCATTTGAATCTTAGGCTACAAATCCTCAGTTGTGTGTCTGAAAACCAAACTCCATGAGCAAGTTTTCTTATAAAATGGAAATAGTATGCGTTCATTTGCTATTAACTTTATTGTTGGATTCTGAGATTAGTGGATGAAGATGCTACTATTTTAATGAAATACATAATGCTCTTTTTTTTGTTTTTCTGGTTTAGTTATTTGGATGGAAATCAGTTTACCCTTGTTCCAAAAGAGCTTTCCAACTACAAGCATTTAACACTCATGTAAGTAGTTTTAAAGCAACGTTCTCTACTGGAATTAAAAACAGAACAAAATACCTTTCTCAATTATACCTGAATGTATTTATTAGAAAAAGCCTGTAAAATGTATCATATCTTTCAGCAAATACCCAACCATATTTTATAACTGAGAATATTCTATTCTATATATCTCATCCTACATATCATATACCCAGTCACATTTTATGAGCGTGGGGTTTTTTTTCCAGTGATTACATCACAAAATAAATAAGCAAAAATTATAGTTGACCTCAAAAGAGATGTAAGATCTTATAAAGTCAGGGTAATTGTTTCTCCCACAATATATGGTTTTCATGACCGAAGGAGAGAGCTTGTCTAAAATGTCTTGCTGCCAACTCTATTGCTGACTCACTATGTGATTTCAGGTAAAACACTAGTTGCTCTAAAATTTATTACCTCTACCTCGTGAATGGTTTGAATATTATTTCTGTCCCTTCTAAGTGTACAGTGCGAAAAACAGGAAGACTGTAGATGTAAATGGCTGTAATTCTGGCTGTTATTCTATGGTCTTTGTTAGGACTATAAAAATTTATACCAGCTGAGGCTGAACTGTGGTACATTCTGAAAGTAGTTTGTGGTTTCACTATAATCAGAATGAAAAGTGGAGGGGAGTAACAGAATCCCTTAAATTTCATTTTTCACTGAGTTTAGAGCAATTCAAAAACAAGAGCTTGATTTCCTTTATTTACTTCATGTTAAACAAAAGAAGTCACAGTCACAAATTTTTAAAAAATGTATACTTTCAAAACTTTTCATATTTTTCAAATAACATCAGGAAAAAAGCCCTTTGCAATATTTTCAAGTCTATCCAGTGTGGAACTTGTAGGAAATTTTTGTGAATAGTTTAGGGAAGTCATGAATAGATGAATGGTAAATAGAATGCAAGTGAGTATTAACAGTCTCCATTTATCAGACCTGCAGGGCACATTATTTTAAAGTCCTCTGTACATTGACTCATACTGCTGTTAG
Organism: Pomatostomus ruficeps; assembly: GCA_013400735.1. Lineage (NCBI taxonomy): Eukaryota > Metazoa > Chordata > Aves > Passeriformes > Timaliidae > Pomatostomus > Pomatostomus ruficeps. The sequence goes on along the minus strand of VYZT01041586.1, from coordinate 13,173 downwards.
TTGAAAATGTTCCTCAGCTGTGTTTGGAAGAAGAAACCACCATGCATATTCCTGTGGCCAAAGAAAGGATTACATACGAGTCTCCTGAGTTCCAGATTAACAAGGAAATTTATCTTTTTCTTTCTCTTTTGAACATGTGCTCTGTTATACTTGCCTTATATGTTTATTATGAGTCAGTCATCTTACATGCTTTCATGGAAATTTCAAGTGGGGAAATATGTATATTGCGTAGCTATTCAAGAGTACTCTCAAGTTAATAGATCAAGATACCCTCAGAAATAAAGGCAGTATTTCACCACAAAATACATGAAACAATAGTGCAATAGTCAACATAAAATGAAAAGTAAAGCACAATATGGGAAGAAAGAATAGAGAGTATTCACATTTAATGCAGCATCTTTGAGGCTACCAGCATACCACTCCAGCTTCCATCATATTTATGTTTAAGATTTTATTCAATAGAATATTGAACAAAGAAGATCTTAAGGCTTTTTCTGTAAATCTTACAAAGAGTTCTTTATAATAATAGCTCTGGGCTTTGATGTCTTCAGCATATAAGTGTTAAGTAGAGTATTAAATGTTATTTACTTAGGTGTCATTAGCGACATGACTAGGATGACTTCCACTTTAAAACATCATATTCATTTTTGTGCTTGAGTTCATGAAGGATTGCATTATTAACTTGGTAGCATGATGAACATTGCTATTGTATTAGAATGCATTTCACTGCTTTTTCATCTATGTTGAAATGAGAATGCTTTTTATTGATCAAGCTGAACACTTGCTGGGCTTGTGTATGGCATGTGAAAATAGAAACTGGTGCTGCTTTAAATGGTTCTATCAATGATGATACTACTTTTACTAATGAAAATGTGTTGGTTTAACTTACAGTGTTTTGGGAGAGGGGCAGTCATTTTAAGGTCTGAATTTCTGAATTTGTTTTTTAGAGATTTAAGTAACAACAGAATCAGCACTCTTTCTAATCAGAGCTTCAGCAACATGACTCAGCTGCTCACCTTGTAAGTTTAAACATGTAACAGTGACTCTTTGGAAGCATTACAGTGGGGTTTTTTGTCTTGGAAGGAAAGGGCATTTAGTTGATATTAAAACTTACTTGGTTTGGAGGCTGTAAAATAACTTGTTTCCTAACTAGCTATGTGTGCAAAAGCTGATTTTGGTCATGCTCTGCATAGTTTACTGAATGACTGATACACTTGCTGATGGTATTTTATGTATTTTCAGAATTCTTAGTTACAACCGCCTGAGATGTATCCCTGCACGGACTTTTGATGGGTTGAAATCACTTAGGTTGTTGTAAGTATTATTTTTTAATCACTGGTATTTTCCATAATTTTTATTTGTGTACAGAAGATAGCAGAACTGTAGGAAGTTAGCAGATTTTAAAACCTATCAAAAATTTGAGAAGTGATAATTATGTAGCCTTAAAAATCTAAGTGGCTTCATTCTGGAGAAGTACAATCTCAAAATGCTGCACAAGAAGTTACCTGACTCTGGAGAACATTTTATATACTGACATGCACTTTTTACTTTTCTGATTTTTACGCTATATTTCCTTTTTTTGTGTTATGTTTTTGCTTGTTATAAGCATTAAAGTCTCACAAAAATGCCATATGCATAAATTCCTTCAGTATATATGAGGGACGTTTGTAGTTGAATTTTGAACATTTTTATTCCAACAGTAAATTTTTTTCTGTCTTGTTTCATTTAATGCGGGAGTATTTCCAAAACCATGACATCATGGTTAAGTATTGAAAATCAATAACTTCACTTTCTGGTTGCAAGAAAACTTTCCATTTTACCACTAGGAAAAACATGGTTGACAGGACACAAAAATGGACAAAGGAGAATGAAGAACAGTCTGTCTCACTTACAGCTTCGGTTCGTCATTAAGAAAAAAGCCCACAAAAATTCCTTTTCAAATGTCCACAGCGGAACATGTAATTTTTGCCTCTATTTGGGTCATTTATAACCATTTAAATACTTGGTTGGATTAAATACTTCAAGCATGGCATTCTTTAAGTATGCTTTCATAACTTCAATTATTCAATATAAAGATGGATAATTTCAAGAACCATAATTCTATATGTGTTAGATAGTCATGTAACTGAATGAATTTATAGAAAAAGAGAGATATTTTTCACAGAATCACAGAATAAGCTGAGTTGGAAGGGACCCACAAGGATCATTAGATCCAACTCCTGGCCCTGCACAGCACCATCTCCGAGAGTCACACCGTGTGCCCGAGAGTGTTCTCCAAAGGGTTCTTGAGCTGTGGCAGGCTGGTGCTGTGACCACTTCCCTGGGGAGCCTGTCCCAGTGCCCAACTACCTGCAGATGAAGAACCTTTTCCTGATGTCCAATCTAAACCTCCCCTGACACAACCTCAGGCCATTCCCTTGGGTCCTGTCACTGCTCACCACAGAGAAGAGATCCATGCCTGCCCCTCCTCTTCCCCTCAGGAGGAAGTTGTAACTGCAGTGAGGTCTCCCCTCAGCCTCCTCCAGGCTGAACAGACAAAGTGACCTCAGCCACTCCTCATAAGGCTTCCCCTCAAGCCCTTCACCAACATCATTAGTCTCCTTTGGACACTTTTGAATAGCTTTATATCTTTCTTACATTGTGGTGCCCAAAACTGCCCCCAGCACTCGAGGTGAGGCTGCCCCAGTGCAGAGCAGAGCGGGATAATCACCCCCCTTGCCTGGCTGGCGATGCTGTGCCTGATGTCCCCCAGGACAGGGTTGCCCTGGCTGCCAGGGCACTGCTGGCTTATGTTCAGCTTTCCATGACCAGGATCCCCAGGTCCCTTTTCATGGTGCTGCTTTCCAGCCTCTCATTCCCCAGGCTGTACCTACATCCAGGAATGCCCCATCCGAGGTGCAGAATCCAGCACTTTCCCTTGTTGAACTTCATATGGTTGGTGAAACCAGCAGGTTTTCTACAAAATAAATATCATTATTCCCAGTATTGACGTTTAATGAAGTCTTTCATTCTCTATCTCCACTATCAAATTCAGGCAAAAATGTTAATACTTATATTAACAGTCAATGTCTGTATGTTCTATGAATTCATGAAAGATTAAAAAGAACCTATGAACATAATGTAAATTTCAGTGAGCTGCCGAAAAAATCAGAAACTCTTCTTCTAACTGCTGTCTCTAAATCCAATCATTACTTTGCAGAAGTATGCCTATTTTTATCAACTTTTATTTTTCTGTTTTAAAATAATCACAGTATTTACATTTCTTATGAAAATCCAGGATGCAAAAAATCAAATGACAAGTAGGCTGCCAGTTAGAGCTTACCAAAAAAAATGAAACCACAAACATTTGGAAACACTGAGGAACTGGAAGAAAAAAAATGTGAAAAGCTGAAAACTGTTAAAAGAAGATGAAATTTTCCAAGTTAACCTGATGATTTTTATGCATTGATATTATTGTGTTTGTTTTCTCTTTAAGGTCTTTACATGGCAATGATATTTCTGTTGTTCCTGAAGGAGCCTTTAATGATCTTTCAGCATTATCACACCTGTGAGTATTCAGCTGGTATACTGTATTTTTTTTTGTTATGCTTAGCAAATTTCATACAGTCAAAGAAAGACATAATGCAGAGAAGTTCTCTGGAAGAAGCTCGTGCATGTGTAGAAGCTGGGCATTGGCCAGAGAGCTGGGCCTGCTGCTGGGCTGCAAGTGGAACTTGTCTGTCCTGTGTCCTCACGGCAATGAAGGCTGAAGACGCTCTGGGCTAAATTTGAAAGTGAGCAGCCAGGGGATTGAGGATACTGATCACGCCTTTCTGCTTGGCCCTCCTGGGGCCACATCTGGAATATATGTTCAGTTTCTCCAGTACAAAGCAGATGTTTATGAACTACAGCAAATCTAGCACAGGGGCAAGCAGGGCTGGGAGGTGGTTGGAGGTGGTTGGATTGTATGAGCTGTAAGGAGAAGCTACAGGAACTGGGCTTATCTAGCCTGAAGAAAGGCATGCCAAGGAAAGACTTAATAGTCTTCAAGCCTCTAAGGATTACAGTAATGATGGAGACTCAGAGGTGCACAGTGAAGAATCAGACTAAACCATCAAAACCTGCAACAAGGGAAATTTGACTGAACCTAATGAAAAATTCTTCACTGAGGATGGTTTGGCCAGGTTGCCTAAAGAAGCAGGGAAATCTTCAGCCCTGGAGATTTTCAGAGCTCAGTTGGAAACAGTCCTGAGCAACCCTGATTGCCAGGGTAGCCCTGCTTTTTGCAGGAGGTGAGAAAAGATGACCTCCAGAGTGCCGTAAATTATTCTATGATTCTGTGTCGGTGTCTATAAGGTGGCAGTAAATACATCATGTCTGATTTCAGAACATAATTTGAGGCAATAGTTTCCAGTTTTTAATTTTCATTGGGAACCTAAATTAGAACAAGCTACCTTCTGCAAACCTCGTGGTGTTTATGGATAGTTAAGTCTTTGAGGAGTGTGTTAACTAGTGCCTTTAGGTATATCTGGGGGTTTAGGTTTCTGAACAACAGCAGCTGTTAAAAGCTTAATTATCTGTTTCACATTCAGTATTGGACATTTACATTTAGCTTGCCATTTCTCAGAAATTTCATACTGATTAAGCTTTCAGTCATTGATAATTCATTCAAATGCTACTAAAAATATCAGTAAAACTTACATAAATTTGATTGTTGCTGGTATTTCTTTCTTAATGGATACCAGTTATCCTTATCAATATTCTGATTTTAGCAGAACAGCTGTGTTATCTCAGGCTGACATCCACTTTTGCAAATACGGAATGGATATATTCTAGGTGTTTCTCCTTGCATGGGAAGTTCTCTTGTCACTAAGTCTCATTTTTTCACTGCTCCGAGTTAAGCCTGACTGAACAAATATGTATATTTCCTTGAGTTCAGCTTGAATATATTAAAAAGTTAATATGAGAGGGCTTTCTGCTCAGTGGGGTGGAAAAGAGTGTTTCAGCTCTGATAGTTTCTACTGCCTTTGCTTGCCAAAGACTTTCTTGTGTCTCTAGAAGACCCACTGATTCAAAGCTGTGGAACAATCTGAAGAAAAGTATTGAAACATCTGGAGAAAGAGGATATCCTAATACTGCCATTTGATAGTGTTTGCACATGTTGAGACTATCTGTTAAAAGTTCCGTGATTATTGTACTTCTTAAAAGGAACATGAGTACATCTTCACAGAATAGTACAATGCTTCAATCGTCCAAATTAACTACACAATGTTTCATTGTTTCTAGGGTTTTAAGAGTATGTATAGTTTCCAGCAGAGAAAATAAACACTTAACAAGCTGTTACAGAAATTAATTCTGAAAATCTCTAGCTAAATTATTTTTTAATTAAAAAAATCAGAAGGATTTTCTTTCACAATGAGGCAATTCTTCTGTAACTACAACAAAGCTAGGATAATGTAGTTTTATTTACTTACACAGCAGAGAACTCTTACAGAATTCTGCACATAATTGTGAGCTCAGGGAGAGAGCACAGAAGAGGAAATAATTAAATCAAATTTGGAAGCTTAGAAACAAATGATTTGTACCAGCCTGGGAGCCATAAACTGAAAAGGGAAAATATCAGGGCAGAACTCTGTGGAATTTCCTTGACTGCTTCAGAAGAGATACTTTATTCTTGTTAACTTAATTGCCCAGTATCAGTTTCACTCTGCTCATGCAGCTGATCTTCGCCATTACAAAAACCAACAGTGAAAGAGAGCTAGTTAGTATTAGCTCACCAAAATTCACACATAGTGCTGTTAAGAATATCTAGATTTCTATTCCAAATTTCTGCTAAAACTATCAGTCCTGGATCTAGAACCCAAATCCAGACACTTAATGCTCTAACAGGCATTTTGGTGGTGAGAGAGCAGGTTTGTGTTTTGAATGTTTTTTGTCAACCCATTTTCTGGCAGCCATTTAAAACTTGATTCCCTCTTTTATTTGTCTGTTTTCCACAGGGCTATTGGAGCAAATCCTCTTTATTGTGATTGTAACATGCAGTGGCTATCTGACTGGGTAAAATCAGAATACAAAGAACCTGGTATTGCACGTTGTGCTGGTCCTGGAGAAATGGCAGATAAACTTCTTCTCACAACTCCTTCTAAGAAATTTACTTGCCAAGGTACTGTTGTTATTTCTTTTCTCTTTGAAGTGTCAATGTGTAAATTTTACAAATAGTTGAGCTGTGAGTTAAGTCTTGTGTGCTCAAAATACATTTATTATAGCATCTTGGCTTAGCCTTGTCATTATTACTCATCCTTAGGGATATAGCCATTGGTTCCATTCAGGAAATGTATTTTAAGGATTTTAATTCCTAGCTCTTATAAAATAGATAAAATGTCTTTGGGCTTGCAGTACAGTATTCCTCCTGATGTACACAGTACATCATCGTACATGATGTACATAGGTACTTTGTACTGCCTCACTCATCAATAGAGTTTAAACATTTACACTTCCCTTAGCCTTTTTCCTTTAAGCTGTTCACAGTAAAATCTGTAAATACATCCATAATCCTTGCAGTCTGCAATTAAATGCATAATATGTCTCTCATATTTCAGAAGAAAGTACAAACCAAACCAAAAACAAACAAAAAACCAAGAAAAAGGTAGATAAAGGAATGTGGTAACTGCTTTACAGGTCTCATTCTAAAATGTTGTCAAACAGGCAGGTTTCTCAGGGTATTTAACTCTATGTTATATAGAGAGAGGCATTTATATCACATCTTAAAATATTGTCTGTTAATTCCTAGGTTCTTTTTCTGAACTATACTATTACTTTTTAGAAAAGTACCCTTTTTACTTACATCAAGTGAGAACTTGGTTCGTTTACTGTTTAATCTTCCTCTATTCCACTGATTTATCCCTACTTAAATATTTTGAGAACACACAAAGCTTCTACTGTAGCTTCATTTTTCATGGTTCTGATTTAGAAACATGGAAACTCCAATTGAAAAAAGAATGTATTCTTACATTTGTAAGCCATTACTAAGCTCATTGTGATTTCTGAAGCATCAGATGAATATGATCTTTAGTCTTGTAGAAGCAACTTATTCTCAGTGTCTAGGTAATTGTCAAGCTGTTTTGACTTACTCATATTTTAATGTATCTTCAAAGGTGAGCTTTATCCCTTTGTCATTTTGTCCTTAAAAACGCAGTGGGACTTTGTCAGAATTTGTCTTATCCAAAGTTGATCTTTACTGCATATTTAATCTATTTAGTCTTCTCTCTTTGGACTTTCTGTAAAAAAGCTTTTTCTTTTTTTTTTGTATATAGAAGCCACTGGAAGCCATCTTGTTACTTGTGATGCCAGTGAATTTTTTTTCCCTCTGAATCCTTCTTGAAGTTTTTCAGCAGTACATCTCTGAGGTCCTGCTAGTGTTCATTGCATATGACACTCGTCTGTTGTAAAGTCTCTTAGCCTTGTTTTAGATAGGACATTTGCTGGCCAATCTCATCGTTTTCTTTACAAGTATCCACTGAACAATATTGCAGATATTTTTATTGCACACTCTCACAGGGATACAAGTGAAAGAATATTTGCATGGACATGAAGAACCTATTTTTCAGCTTTGTCAGTTTTACAAACTGTATCTGCCTACAGTCATTGTTATGTTTCTGTCAGACAGTCCAGAAATTATATCTTACTCCCTCTTGCCCATCAGAAAATGTTCTTTATATTATTATGCAGGGTAAGAACTGTGTATTTGTTTCACTTCCAAGAGTGGAGATCTGGTAGTATGGATACCTTTGAAAGAAAATAATTTTCCTGCCACTGTCCTATGAAGATGCTCATAATTACAGATTACAAATCAACAGCTTTTCAATTACATGATGCCCCTGTAAGACATTTTGTGTCTGTTGCTCAAAGATAAGTAATTTTATCTTGTGCTTAAAAATGAACTGCTGAATAACAGAAATCAGGAAGGTGCTATGTTCCTATTAGAACCAAAATTTTTGGCTCTGACTAAAAGGGCTGTTTTCAGGATATCTGTTGATGGTCTACTACTTTATTTACAGGAAAAGGGTAACGTGTAATTCCCTCTCATCACTACCTGTCACTGTCAATTGATAGTGAAATGGGTGCTTGAATTTTACCTACATAATGAATTTTACCTACGTAATGAGTTCCCAGTGGAAATGGCATTTTACAATAAAGTCTCATCTCAATTGTAAAGCTCAACAAAATCACTTTACCTTACTCTAATTTTATGAATTCTTTTACTGCAGGAATCATCCATTAATATTTTCTTCTTCCTGTTATTTTTCTACATTTGTGGGTGGGTTTTTTCTTTCTTTTTCTAATGTGGCCTCTAACAGCTTCTCAATCTTTTACTTCTACCTCTTTATCATCCATGCCCTGCTTCTAGAGATTCCAGGGCCTTGTGGTTTTCTGATACCAGGTAAGGTTATAAGTAGATCTGGAATGGGTGATCTGCTTAAGAACAGACCTTCTGACCTTCCTTTTGTGTAGCTCAAGCAGACTTCTTTCCTAAGACACGCATGATTACTGTTTGTGTTCCCCTGTGATGAATTTACAGCTGGTTGTTCATGATATATAATTTAGCATATTGTATGAACAGTTTGTTATTTCAAAAGTCTGAGTTTAAAACCTGAAAGTTATCTAACTGAAATTAGTGCTTCCATTGCATTGTACTAAAATTGGTGACTTTATTAGCAGTGTAGATACTGCTTTTGAGGCCATATGCAAGAGAGGAGTCATAAAATGTCAGAGCTCAAAATTTTTCTTGCAACAGGTTTCTCTTGAAGCTCGTTTGAGACGGTTTGTGTCATGGTTTTTCTTAAAACAGCTATATGTATGTATCTATGTTTGTCAGTAAAATACTGTTAGTTTTTCTGTGTTTACAAAAGAATGTTCTTTTCTCAGGGCTTATTCAAGAACATAGATGTCTACAATTTGAAAAACTAAACTAAACAATAGGTTATGAACCAAATTCTTTTTCATATACAAGTCTTCTAACACATGCAAACAGAAGGAGAAAAGGAATGGTATAGTGAAAATGAAAATAGGTTCCAAAACTGTGTTTGCATTTTTTTTGATCTTACAACTGAAGAACAATAAATTAAAATATTCATTTATATTGGATACTATATATATATTAGTTTGAAATAAATAAGTATGAAATCAGATAATATTGCTTATTATCTTGTTGAGAGTTAGGTTCCCATTTTCTGTCTCTGTTTTGGAAGTGAAATTTAGATTGCTAATCCTTTTGGGAACAAGACCTTAGTTACTGAACGTTTTTTAATTTGTGCCAATTAATTAGCATTTTATTGCATGAAAAATTGAAAAGAGGACATAATATTCAGAGTAAACAGAAGGAAGGATTGACTCCCAGGCTACAGCACAGTGTTACAAATTTTTATGTATGTGCCTCTTTCACTTAGTTTTTTTCACAGAACCTCTTAATACATTCAATAATCAGCAGTAGTCTAGAGTACAGTCAGGATATTCTAGATGTTGATTCTGTGATGTTTGTTTCAACTTTTCTACCTCTCCTGTGTGCTGATCGAACAGATACTTTAACCAGGTATAGATTTCTCTTTCAAAATAATGTAATGAAGAGAGAAAAAAACCCTTAATGATCCATACAGATTATGGCTTTGGCAATAAGCTCCTTACCACATATTACTGTGCTCTGCTTGCAAGCTGTGACACACAAGGATACCAGCCACTGCAGTTTAAAAAAAAAAAAAATTAAAAAGTCACCTGCTCTTTGTCTAACAGTCCCTACTGGATCCTTACAATCACATGGCTTCCTTCCAGGCCAGCTCCTTTACAATTAATCTGAGATTAATTTGCAAAGACAAATAAGTAAATTAAGCAATCTAAGTTTAAAAATAGAATAAAGCCCCATATCTCAGCAAAGCCCTTTCAGCTTGGAAGATTGCAGTTTGGCTCATTTTGTGTAAAACCTGTTAAGGAGCAATGAGGCATTTGCACCAGTAGGTCCCAGGAGTTCGGGGGGTTTTTTTTCCGTTTGGAAGAAATCACTGGTTATTCCTTCAAAGGTACAATTCACCTGTGGGTAACTGAAGGTTTTTTTTAATACGGGAAATGTGAAATCAGACTGTAGGCAGTATTGTCATCAGGCCATAGAGCTGGTGATAGATAATGTAGCTTCATTCCCTTAATAGGCATTTGGCAAAGTCACTCATTTTTTCTTACAGTAATGAAACTTCACAAAAATTATGAAAATTAATCATTATTTATACACAGGAGTTTTCTAATTTTTAACAAGTAACCAGTGATTTATTTTATTGTTTGACCCAAAAAAAAAAAAAAAGAATGTTTCTAAATTGAAAATTCACNAAAAAAAGATGGTTCCTAACTTGAAAATTCACCATGGTTGTAGAATTGGAAAACTACAGAAAAAAATCTAAAAAATTATTTACATAACAGAGATAAGATTTGTGTAAGTCAAAGCTCTAAGTCTGGGTTTTGAAACTTAGGATTTTTTCAGTTTTCATTTCTGAATTCGTTCATTTTAATCATTAACAGAAGAGGCTAGACTGCAGGCATGGATTGCAGTCTTCAGTTGCATATAGGTTCAAGGTACAGTTTACATAATTTGTGGGCTTAACTAGCTCAGTAATGCACAGCACTGTGGCTGACTCATAAGGAAGAAAGACACATTATAGAGCTATTTATGGTGAGATAGCTTGGACAATGCAATTTAAATTACAGTTTTCAGATGTTCAAGAAATTAACAGGTAATTTTACCATTTCATTTTGCCATCTATGTGATCCTGCAGATAAAAAATAAGTTAAAGCAAAAATGCATTAAAAAAAGTGTTCTCAGTAACACCATCATGGGAAGAACTGCAAACTGTGATAGCCCATTTTCTCACAGGCAATTCCTACCCCATAACAAAACAAAAGCTGAAATTGTATTCTTCATTTTCTTAATACAAATGGAAGGCAATCATCATGGATCAGAACTGTACAGCTTTCAGAGAATAGGAATATGGGAATCACTCTGGTTTTAGCTTCTTAGCAAAAATCAAAAAGTGATATTTAAACCAAAAATCCAATCCCAAATTTATATGGTTGCATTAAAAGAAGTAAGGACTTTTCAGCATTTCATAAATATAGAAGCACCACAAAGCTAAAATATAAAGTCTATTTTAAAATTGGAAACAACATAGCAGATAGATCCTGTCCAATATAAATTAGTAGTTGCTTGTTTCTGACTATCCAATTTATATTTTTAAGGGCCTGTGGATGTTAATATTCTTGCAAAGTGTAATCCCTGTTTATCAAATCCATGTAAAAATGATGGAACCTGCAATAATGATCCAGTTGACTTCTACAGATGTACCTGCCCATATGGTTTCAAGGTAGGCTCTGCATGAAGAGGAAAAAGCGCACTGAAATGTTAGCTTATCCTTAACAACCTTTAAGTATTTTATGTCTCCCTTCCACTTGTGTCTGTACTTTCTTCTTACATTATATTTGTTGTTCCCTGTAGGGTCAAGACTGTGATATTCCCATTCATGCTTGCATTAGTAACCCGTGCCACCATGGTGGAACTTGTCACTTGAAAGAAGGAGAAAAAGATGGTTTCTGGTAGGTTTTTTAATTGTTATAACAGGATGGAAAACTACTGAGATTTATATGGTAAAATAATCTTGGTGTTAATCTCTAGGTTCTCTGTGTTTGCTGGTAAGTGCACCACAGAGGCAGATTTTTAGCACTTCAGAAGTTTTCAGAACATGTTGCCATCCTTGGAAAGCTTCTAAAGCTTTGAATCTGTTAAAAACAATAACAAATGATTGTGATTAGTTGAGGCATATCAGGTCAAGACAGCATAGTATTGACTCCATTATGTTAATTAATACCTAGCTAGATCCCTGCTGAAAAAAATCTCATAATTCATCTGTTGTTGTGTGTATTACTTGAACAGACAGCATGTAAATGATAAAATGTAAATCCCAGTGAAACAGAAAATTAATGATTCATTTGAAACTCACTATGCCAGCAGATAAACATGCTGTGAGCATTTTTAATCTTGAGTTATTTAATCACACAGTACAATTACTCCAGATGTACTTCATGAATTATGAAATAAAGTTCTTTAGCATTCTTATGTGAGATTATTAGTCATTTAATAATCTACACCTCAATCTTGTTAGAAATGGCACTTCAAAAAGATACAATTCATTATCCTGCAATTCATTATGGCATTATTCTTACTTTTAATCCAAATTCTCCCCAAGGATTAAATAGTCTTCTATTAAAAATTAAATGTATACATCTCAATGCTATGCCTCAAGAATTTAAATTGACATAGTCATGCCTCAGAATCTGACCTTTTTCATTTATTTGTTTGAACACTATATATTTTGAAAATCAAAGCAATCTCATAGTGAAAGCTTCAGAAATTATAGATAGTGCAAATTACTTGAAAATGTGTGTGTAGTCATGTTTGAGTGACTTTTACATTTACTATCTATCTGATGTATTTGTTTTGCAGAAACATGATTAAAAGCAAAAAATAAATAACTGCTTTGAAGAATTTCTACAGGCTTTATTTTTTTATATGAATGCCTATATGTTAAAGTGAGTTTTATGGTGGTGCATTTAACTGAATGATTGTGGAAAACTACTATTACATACTAATCACTGATTCCACAGTATTTTCCATGTATTTAATCTTAGAAAACCAAAAGGATCCCTTTTCATAAGAAATATAACCTTATAATGTAAAGGAAGCATGCTTTTCAAAAGGAATGCTCCATGATTTAATTTAGCAAGGTCCTTAAAGTAAAGAATAAGGTATGACTTTGGAAGCATTTTTCTGTAATTTAAACCTTGAAAAATGCTTTGGTATTGTTTAATATAAGGGCTTTTAACATTATATCTCAACCACGTTCTGTTACAGAATATTATAATTCTAATGTAATTCTATTAATTACAGAACTCCTTGTCTGGACTCCCCACACAAAATGTCCATGTGGTTATTTGGTTTTCTGTATTACAGGTGCACTTGTGCAGATGGATTTGAAGGTGAAAACTGTGAAGTAAATGTTGATGACTGTGAAGACAATGACTGTGAAAACAATTCTACTTGTGTGGATGGAATTAATAACTATACTTGCCTTTGTCCACCTGAATACACAGGTAGGAGTATAA
>VYZT01041585.1:76749-121083 GCA_013400735.1 Pomatostomus ruficeps | reverse complement strand
CAGCTTGTGATTTCATTTATAACGCAACTTTACCGGGGGCCCTGACAGAGCCAGCAGCACCTCCCAGGTACCGCTGCCCGCGGTCTGAAGTTCCCTAAATTCCCCACACAGTGTCCCCTAACTTTGCTCAATTCCAACCCTTTGTTTAAGGCCCCTCACAGCACACACACACACCCCACCCCGGTTCCTCAGGCTCCCGCGGTCGCTCCACAGACGGGGGCACGGGGCAAAACAATCGCGTTCGCCTAGTACCCGCGCGGAGGAGGAACCAAGTGATCCCCGAGGACCCGCGGGCCCGGGCCCGTCCCGCCCAGCTCCCGGCCCCCCTCCAACCGCTCCCGCCACCTCACGTGACCCCGCCCCTCCGCATGTACACAGCCCCCTCCCCCGCTCGGGAGCGCGCATGTATGCGCGGGTATGGCGAGAGCGCGGGAAGCAGCACGGGGAACGGGATGAGAATGCGCTCCGGGAGCTTGGCCCTCGGGCTGCCCGGCCCTTGTTTTTAATTGCTTTTTCTTTTTCTTTTTCTTTTTCTTTTCTTTTCTTCCTTTTATTTTTTCCCCTCTTTTCCTTTTCTTCCCTTCCCCTTTCCTTTTGTCTTTCCCCCTTTTTCATTTCTCAGCAGAGCAGAGCTGGGAATTCCCCCAGGCAGGATTTCTGGCTCTGAGAGCACAGAGCCTGGCAGGAGAGCAGATGACAGGAGAAAGCTTTCTTTGAGTGATGCCTGTTTGCCAAGATCCCTTCTCCACAAAATGCCATCTCATCTTTCCTACAAAACCTGTCTGAATGGGACCCATCATCCCCACACTTAGACATGACGTAGACTTTTTGCAGTCCTTTGCCAAAACTGCCTCCCCAGTTTTCCCATTTGGTAGATTCTGCTGTGCCGGCCCTTTCAAACCCCCTGCCCTGAGCTGGCACCGTTTGCTTTGCATGAGGGGCCACCCCAGCGATTGTTCCCACTGTAATATCCCCCCCGCACTGGGTGTGTGGCTTCTGGAAGCCGGGAGGTGCCTCGGGGTTGGGTTTTTTGCAGGATGATTGGGTTTCAGCACCTATTGCAAGCACTTGAAAGATTGCACACAAGTTTGTACAAAAATGCTGATTTGTGCATGGGCCTTCCTAAACATCCATCCTGCAGAATTCCTGGCATGCTACTTTCCAGCAGTTGCATTCACTTCCAGGGCTTGTTCCTTCTTTCTCAACTACTGTTTAGTTAAACTGGAACCTCTGGGAGACAGAAGATTCCCACAGAGAGTTGGAAGTTTGCAAGGAGAGCAGAGTTAATCTAATCACACTTTACATCTGGTTCATCTTCTCAGCATAAATCCATCAAAGGCACAGGAGTTGATGATGCAGAGCAGCAAGAGCCGGGGCTGGTAGGTCTCTGCTGGCTGCTCCTTGTGATTCACTCCCTGTCTATACCTGAAAGCAGGCAGTGTATGCACACAGGGTTTGCAGGCAAGTGCTGCATCCCTGGAGGATTTATTCAGCAACTTTGATCACCTGCTACTCCTTAAAGTGTCCTGAGGTAACCTCACAACACAGAACAAGCACCCAAGCTGGGAGTTACCATCCCATTGATCCCTGCCTTTTGTGGAACTTATTTTCAACCTCTGATAGCAAATATATTTTTCTGTCCCTTCTTTGAAGACTCTGAATGACAGAGCTCCAGCTCTCACAACCACAAGGAATCCTGAGCCATGTTAGCACAGAAGATTGAAAAGGAAACAGTGGGTAACAAGGACAGTCCATAGGCAGGAGCAGAGGGAGAAGAGAGGCAGGAAGCAAGGTACTCCTCCATGAGCAGACATTTAATATATAATCTAGTAATTTTTCAAAATGATATGTGCTGTGCATAAAGATAAGGTGGCAAAGCAAATCTCCATCAATGGGTCAGTTAAAATGTTTTCTGACCTGAGGCAGCTCTGCTGATTCCAGGTCTGCTCCTCCACATATCACAGCCCAGTTTTGGGGTATTTTCAAGCCGTCAATTAGAAGGAGTAGTCACATTGAGGAGGAAAGCACACAGGTAGGTCCAGCTCTGTGTTTGCAAAGTGATAAAATCAGTCCCATTTTATGCCTGGATTCCACCCCTGTGCATTACAGGGACCTGGGAGAGCAGAAATTGGGAGTCCCTCCCCTTCCACAGAGAGTTTGGTGGGGGCATAGAAGGGACCAGCATGGGTGGGGCAGGAAGAGCCACAGGAGGGGGGGGGATTTGGGGCAGGAGCCAAATAGGGACATCCCAAAAAGACCCCCAAATTGTCCCTTTGCCCTCCCTGAACCAGCATAACTTCACTCCCAAAATGCCTTCAAAGTGCCCTAAATCGTGTCCACAGGGGTGGTGGGGGTGTCAGAACAAGCCCATGTCCCAGCAGCTGCGAGCCCAGCCAGGAGGAGGAGCAGGGCTGGGGTTGCTCCCAAATTTCCCCTGCCCCAATGACACAGCCGCACATGGGCTTAGTGAGGGGCTGGATCAGGCTTTATTGTCTACCTCCATGCCACGAGGGAGCACAAAATCTACCTGCATCCTCAGCAGGATGCCGTTCTGGAGCAGAGCCATTCCCAAAGGAAGCCATAGCAAACCAGTGCTGGAGCAGGGTCCTGGCAGGACCTGTGGAAGCCAGGACAGAGGAGCCCACCTGGAGCAGGTTCCTGCTAGGATTAATGATCACATGGATTTCCACAAGGCTCTCCTTGCTTCCAAAAGGCCACGCAGTGTCACGATGGTCCCTCGGTTCCACCAGGTTCCATAGCATCACAGTGGTCCCCAGGGTTCCGTCTCCAGGGTTCCCTGTGCTTCCATGGTGCCACAGTGGAGCCAGGCTTCTGTGAAGTTCCACAATGTCACAAAGGGTCTCTGGGGTGCCAGGGGGTCACAATGCACTGTGGGTTCCATGCAGCCCCACTAAGTCACAATGGTCCCTGGCTTTGACAAGGTCCTGCAGTGTGCCAGTGGGCCCTTGACTGCAAGAGTGGGTGGCTAGGAGCTCCTGCCTCCCCAGCAGCTGGAGGAGAAGCAGCAGGGATAGTGTGCAGACAGTGCTATGGCCCCTTCTGTGGCCATGCCTGACCCTGTCCCTGCCACCTGCTCCGAGTCCTTCGATGTGCAGGTGACAGTCATGGTCTGGACCACGGCTGCTCCTGGGGGGATGCCCTGTGGCAGGATGAACTGCCCCAAACCAGGCCGAGAAACACTTCCAAGACAAAGTCCAAGAAGCAGGTAGTTGCTTTATTCAGTGTGCCAGGTATGAGGGGGATCATTCCTCCTAACATGCACACCAGGCACATAGCAGATTACAATATATGTTTATATGTCATGCATAGTCATTGTTTTCCTTGGAAATGCTGTGGTTATGCAAACTATTTCTTAGAACTCATTATTATCATTAGCATACATGAAGCGCAGGGCACCTTGGTGGTCACACTGAGGAAGGCTCTGTGTCTTCTTGGTGGTCCTTTTGATGAAGGCTGGACGTCTTCTTTGCTGTGCATTCTTCACCTTTCTCCTCTAGGCATGTGCAGTCTCTTGTTAACTATTTCAGCAGTTTCCTCACTAGTTTCAGCGAGCTTTGGCCCTCATTTTTGCAGGTTTTGTTCCCTATTTCTTGACAAGTTACATTCTGTGTCTTAAGCTTGTTGCTAACTTCTATATTGGTTACAATGTATCTTATTCGTGCCCAAGTATGCCCAAGGACAACGATTTTTACCCTTTCAGGAGGCCGGCAGGGATTAATTCCCCACACATTGCAGTCCCAGGCGAGACTGAGACCCTCTGCGATGCCAGCCCTCTCTGGGAAACGGCCAAAGCTGTGCCACCCCCCAGCTCCCTGCAAAGTCCAGCTTTGGCAGTTTTGAGGCCCAAAGCCCAGTGCCAGACAGTTTGCCCCTCACATTTCTGTCTAGAGGTCTAGAGCTTACCCAGAAATGTCCCATTAGGAGATGCCCATTTTCTACAGTCAATGCCATCCCAGGAGCAGATCTGGAAGCGGGGGGATGGGGGGGTGGGAAGCAAGCTCCGCATTAAACCCCTGGCTTCCAAAAGATGGCAGAATCTGAAAGTCTCTCCTCGAGGCTGTATATTTCAGGCTGGTACATCTCGAGGTGGTTGGTGGGGGAAGGGGCAAATGCTGTCCAAGCTACTTCTCTGTCCCCTGGCTTCCAAAAGATGGCAGAATCTGAAAGTCTCTCCTCGAGGCTGTATATTTCAGGCTGGTACATCTCGAGGTGGTTGGTGGGGGAAGGGGCAAATGCTGTCCAAGCTACTTCTCTGTCCCGCCGTGGGGAGATAGAAAAGGCCGGCTGTGTCTCATACACAGAAGCAGACCACTTCCACCCACCCGTGCCTGGGAGGGCACTGAATTCTCACCCACGTGTTCTGGATAGCTCACGCACAGTCAGAGGCAAGGAGTGGAGGGCCCTCTCATATGGCGAATTCCAGCAAAGCTTTATTCCTGTTGCTGAAGGGCAGCCAGGGATGAAAGAGAGCGAGGCCAGCATGGCCTGGATTTATAAAGGGTACAATCCGGGGGGTGGGGACAAGGTGTGGGGTCAGTACAATAGGATGGGGAGAGGGGTGGGGTCAAAGGTCTGCCCAGCTAAGCAGGGTCAGGTTACAGCTGCCTTCTCAGACTTTGGAGTCAGCCCACCACCGGGGGTCACCTCCACCCACCCCAACATCAGGCCATCTCCACTCTTGCACAGCTTAAAAGCCCAAAGGTGCACTTCATCTCAAACGGGAACCTGAGCCCCGACAAACTCGTGGTATGAAGCCCAGCCCCACTCAATCACCTGCCGGCAAGTGCCGCGCCGCCCTCATGCCCTGCCCGGCTCCTTCGCGCGCTGCCTCCCCCCACCTACCGTCTCGCATCTACCGCCGGCGCTGCGCCAGCGTGCGGCCCTGAAACCCCTGCAATGCCCCGCGCTGAGCAGTGCCAGCAGGCCGCTCGTCTCGACAGCTGAAAGGGACTTTGTATGGCTGCCTCCCCTCGGCCCCCCGACCCCGCTTTCGGCCCCAAGCAAACCCCACTCCACTCCCGGGCCCCGCAGCACTGCCCCATCGCCGGCCCCTCTTGTCCTAGCCGCATTTGGATTGGCCGCTCGCCCGCCGCCATAGGCATTCGCTCCGAAAACAACGCCGACCGGCAGCTGCTGCGGAGCCACGCGAACACTTTCGCACTTCGCCAGGCCATCGTTGGTGCGATTGACGGGGGAGCTGAGCAGGTGGCTGACTTCCCCTCGCCTGCTCGGCAGGCGCGGGGCGGGGCTTCGCCCGACCATCGGAGGGACGATTGACAAGGGGGCTGAGCAGGTGGCTTTCATACCCGGAATCTGATAAGGGTCACACATTAAAAAAAATTCCCCATGATCTGGTGACAGCCTGAGAAAGTGTCAGGAAGAACCATAAGACTCTCTGCACAACTTACTTGGTTTGCTCTAAAGTCAGCTAGTTGTGATTTAAATATCTTGAGTTTTTTTTGGCAAATACACACCTACAAGAGGTGTACAACCGCCTGGCTGGCATGTTGTCACAGCACAGTGACTTGTTTCAACCCCTCAGGTGAGCAGAGCTTGACTTGTGAGAAGCTTGAGAATTGCTTTAATCCAGTATCTCAAACACTTTTATTATTTCTAGAGAGAAAGGTAAAATCTTAGTACTGTAGGTACTGCTCTTTTTCCTTGGTACCGTCTGTCTTTGTGGAGTTTGTTTTCCAAGCAAGGCAGTCTCTCTTCTCCCTTTGTTTTTCCCAGGCTGTGCTGAACCCTAATATTTTAGAGAAGGCTCAGAACAATGCCCTCTGCTTTTATTCATAGAATCACAGAATGGTTTCAGTTGGAAAAGGACCTGAGGGTCCAACCCCTTGCCATGGGCAGGGATTCTACCTTTCAAAAGTTGATTTTAGGCACTGATGCTTCATGAAATTGCCAAACTAGACTTGCGGTTTAACTTAAAATGACAATGAATTTTAAAAAAGAGATTTAAAATTTTATTTTAATTTAAATATTTTTCCAATTTCAGTCAATTTGAAATGCCCTTGTCAGATTTCCAGTGTGTGCAGCTCTGATAAGATGTTAACGATTCCCAAATTCTCTGTCTTCTCCTGGCACAGTCTCTGGTGAAAGGATGCAGAGGGTGGTAGTTATCCTCCATGGGACTCCAACAAACATCTGGGCTTTGTTTAGCTGCTCTTAGTTCTCTTCTCCCAAGGGACCAGGACTCTTCCCCCTCTCCACGAGGAGATTTGGTCTGTAGTAAACTGGTGGCTGCTCCACCAGCGAATGAAGTTGGGATTATCAACTCTCCTGCAGGAAAACAGGCAGGAGCAGGCACGTGGCCATCAAAGATACACAGAGGTGCTGATGAGGAGGCAAGGAGAGTAAAATCAGCTTGTGTGATGCAAATGTGCATTGTTTTTCCCTTACAGCCTTTGTGCTGAGGTGGAGAGGTGATGTCTTCGTGCTGCTGTCAATTAGACTGAGAATAAACACTGTTTTAATTTGTAGTGATACTTAAAAGCAACTAAAGAAGTTTAAATGTTAAATGTGTGGTTTTGTCTTTCCAGTTAAATACAGTATTAGAGGAAAAAAATATCCCAAATATTTAATTACACTTACAACTGTATAAATAAGCCTGACAGTGCTATAAAAAGATTTTTAATACCTAGGATAACTGCTTGAACGTCATGTTCAGCGTGTGGTGCTCCATTAAAATACTGACACATGTAGTTTCTTATTGTAACTCCTGTATTGTCTGGGAACAGTTAGGGTGTGCATTTCCTAATGTGCTCCAGGCAAAATCACCCAGGTAGCTCAAAGCGCGTATACAAACTAACCCTGTTGATTTTCCCCTGAAACAGATTACGGAGTCATGAGGCAGAACTTCACAGCACATTTGGTGCTAGTGACTTATCTGCTGGTGGTGACCAGCAGCTGGAGGGCGTAGTATCTCGGGCTGGATTTGCAAAGGGAAGTCTGTTGCTGTCCTTCCCTCTGGACAGGTCCAGGGGAGAGGAGCCAGCCCTGCCTGGCCTGTCTGCTCCTCAGGTGCCAGCAAACCTGCTGTCAGCTGATTATGAGGTCACCTGGACTGAATCATCACACAGGACACTTCAGGTTTTGTGCTTGGGAGGCTCCTGAGGGTTTACACATTGTCCAAGCCTGTGTTCCATCCATCTAACCCCAGTATTAAGGATCTGGCCCTTTTGACCATATACTGAAGCACCCCTTTGCCACTCTTTAGTCACAGTGAAAGCTTTCTTGTGGCACTTTTCCACTGAACAATGACCTTGTGGCCCTTCCTTTTCCCTACAGGTCACACTGCAGGGAAGGCATGGGAAGGCGGACACTAAGTTGAGTTCTAAGTTGAGTTAACCACCACACTGGTTCTAAGTTGAGTTAACCACTATTTCTCACTGGTGAGAAGTCTTTGTGCACATTAAGTGCTCCTCAGCTCACCTGCTCTGTCCTTCCCTAGTCTCTGTCTCATCTCTCTTATGTGTTTTCACCATTCCCATTTCACCGTATCCAAGAACTCCTCTTCATGGGTAAGTCAAGGCAACGATACCTGTTTGTCTCTCCACTGCCCCGCAGGGAGGAAGAGAGCTGGGAGTGGCACCTATTTAGCTGAAGAGTTTCCATCCATGAGTCAGTGTTTTATACCTGATCTCAGTCACCCTGCCTCAATTATCTCTGTACCTATAGCTTATTGACATGTGGGTTTATTTGATATAGGTATCTCCTGCAAAGCAATGCTTAACATGCTTTGCTAGGTCTAAGTGGCGTCCTTGACTCAGGAATTTCTTCTGTATTGTATAAATCTGATTTCAGCCTGTTGCCAGGATCACATAGCTCTTTGAATAGGAAGATCTGTGCAGCATCTGGTGACAGCAGATGCTTTCTGCTCTTGAGCATGCAGAGGTTTTTCTGGAGCAGATAGAATTATTTAACAGCCTCTATGTTCCTTCCCACACCAGCCCCAGCTTTTGAGATAGCCCCTTTACTGCTGTTTTTCCCCAGTCAGACCTTGTTCTCCAGCCTGAGACAATCCTTATTCCCAGGACCTGCAAATTTTTATAGGCAGCCCCAGCTCCATCAGCTCTTTCTCTTGATCTTCCTGGGGTCTGCTGCACCTTTGTCAAGGGATAACAAAGCTCTTCTGCCTGTCAGCTTTGGAAGATGATGGCCCTTCATGACCACCGTCTATCCTGCTGGTCTCCAGGCCATCCAACACCCCAGCTCCATGGCTTGTCTGTAACCTGATGCACTTGGCCCCTTAGTTCATAATGTTTCTCTAGCTGTAGACAATTGCTCAGTACTTAAATATTAATGTGCTAATTAATAATGAAAGCCAAGGTTGTGGTTAGGTTTAAAACTTTAATTGAGTGAGGAGCTAGCAGAGGAGCAGTCTCCTCACAATGAAACTGTGCTATCTATCTATCTATCTATCTATCTATCTATCTATCTATCTATCTATCTATCTATCTATCTATCTATCTATCTATTCCTCTAGTAATAACATTGCACAAGAGAAGTAGCCTGTGTGTGGATGTCTGTGAAGATGTTTCCTTGAGGCACTTGGAACCTTGCAGCAGGAAGTCATAAAGCACTAGGTATGATTTCTTTTTCAATGGGGTTTTAAAAAGTCCCATTGAAAGTTTTTATTCCGAATCCTAAAAATGGAGGGGGGAAAGGGAAAATTCCTGGAAAGAAATATATTTATTTTCCATTTCAGGCCAGTCTGCAAGTGCAGTATTTGTTGCAGTCTTAAAGTAGCCCAAGATATTGCATTCAGCTACATTGGACTCTATGGTATCAGAGGTCTTTTCCAAGCTAAATGATTCAGTGAAAAGGGACAAAAAAAGATCAGGAACAGCAAGTGGAGCAGAAACAATGGACAAAATGTTCTGGATAGTAGGAGCTCTGGAGGAAGGTGATGCACAGACTATAGCTATGTGCAGGACTGGAATATCTGTCATCCCCTGCTTTCCTGCTTTTCTTTCTGTGGTGTTTCTGTGAGCACATTTCAGTGATGTTGGGTGGTGGCTTTTGCTGAGATAGGCGGACATTGCACCAACTGTGCATTCCCTGCCAAACTTCCAGTGGTGTCTGCGAAATTGAATTGACTCTGGAGTGTTATTCTATATGGGGAGTGTGTGAACGTAGGGAAAAAAATGAAGTTAATATGTTATTTGTAGTAGCACGGGGAGAGATAAAATTCTATTGATGTTATGTTTGAATAGCATCCAATTTATTGGTGCTAGATTATAAAAGGAGGTGTATTGCTCAAGACTGCATATAATCATAATATGTAGTATAATACGGCTATATAGTATAATAATACTGTTTAAGAGGGTTGTAATTCTAAATTATAATTCTATAATTCCAAAGCCATAGGAGCCAAGTGCCTCTAACGGCTGTGTGTGTTGTTACAGGACCCTTTGCCACAGCAAAGTACTTTCTGCGCGCAGCCACAGCTAAGTACTTTCCATATGAATTTGAAAAATGGGTATGACCAATGTGTATTCCCTTGATTTCACCCTAAAGTCAGGGATCCACCCCGCAGCCGTGGAACTCCACCGGCGGCGGGCGGGACGGGGTTAACCCTGCCACCGTCCCATTGGCGGGCTCCCCTTCCCGCCGCCTCCCATTGGCGGCGCCCGGCCGCATCCCCTCAGTCAGGGTAGCGCTGGCGGCTGATTGGCGGGCGGGNGAGGGAGGGAGGGAGGGAGGGGGCGGAGGGGCGGCTGCGCCCTGCGGATCGCCGGAGGGGCGCCTGCGGCCGGACCGGCGGCGGGAGAATCACAGGATCAGGGAATCATTGAGGTTGGAAAAGACCTTCGAGATCGTCGAGTCGAACCAGTGACCAAACAGCACCTTGTCAACCACACCATCGCACCAAGTGCCACATCCAGGCTTTCCTTAAACATCTCCAGGGACGGTGACTCCGTCGCCTCCCTGGGCAGCCCATTCCAATACATAATCACCCTTTACCGTGAAAAAACTCCTCCTGTGTCCAACCCGAACCTCCACTGGCGCAGCTTGAGGCTACGTACTTTTATCCTGTCGCTTTTTACCTGAGAGAATAGCCTAATCTCACCTGGCTTCAACCTTCTGTGGGAAAGTTGTGGAGAGCGAAAAGATTGCCCCTTGAGCCT
The DNA here is from genome assembly GCA_013400735.1 of Pomatostomus ruficeps. Classification (NCBI taxonomy): domain Eukaryota; kingdom Metazoa; phylum Chordata; class Aves; order Passeriformes; family Timaliidae; genus Pomatostomus; species Pomatostomus ruficeps. The sequence continues at coordinate 110,926 of VYZT01041585.1, read as the reverse complement.
CCTTTTATCCAGGCTGAGCCTCCTCAGATCCCTCAGCCGCTCCTCACCAGACTTGTGCTCCAGACCCTGCTCTATCTCTGTTTCCTTTTCTGGACTCGCTCCAGCACCTCCACGTTCTTCCCGACAGGTCCGGCCTGAGCCGCGGGTCTGGCTCCCGGACATCCCCCGGCTTCGCCCGTGGTCGGCGGGAACAGCACGGAGCTGCAGCTTGGGCAGATGGGAATTTTTATTTGCACTCCTGCAGTTCACTCCTCTTCTGAATGCTCGCATTGAGCTGGGAAGGGAGCCCTGCACAGCTGTGAAGCCTCTCTGGCCATCGCTTAACCCTTGGGAACAGCCGTCTGTGCCGTGGGCTCTTAATGAGTGCCAGTTGCAGCTTGGTGAAGGTCATTGTTCACTGGTGGAAAAATATGATGTGTGTTCATAGAAGTGCTGACTGTGGTTGTCAAAACCATGGGTTTAACCCTTTTTAAAGCACACCTCTCTTTAGATCCTTTCTGGGTACAGACGTACCTAAGCACTGCCGCTGTTTCATTGTACCCTCTGAGGCCCTACAACATACATAGTCCTTTAGGGGCTGAGCAAACTGAGTAAACTAAAATGTAGATCCTAGGCTTGCAGTGGATTCATTGTGAGTGGATCCCACCTGGTACTTACTACAGAACAGGCATTCTTGTGTCTTGTAATTTGAAAATTACTTTGTGTACCCCTTGCGTCCTTAAGACTGACCTACATAGTCACCACAAGATTTGCCTCCATTTGTGGTACAAAGTTTATTTTGTTTCCTCCTACAAAGTTGTCAGCTTGGTTCTGACACCAGAATCCCACTGCCTTTCCTCAGGAGTGGGGGAGGCTGATTGGCACCATCCTACAGCAGAGACAGGCTCATTGCTGCTAAAAACCAGATGGGTACATGGACCCTTGTTAAATTTTTTGTGCCTGTCTTATGTAGGAGCTGGATAGACATAAGAATGTCAGGTGGAGAAGGGAAACTCAGAATTTTCTCACTGTCTTGGCTTCATTTCCAAGTGGAACAAAGCTCCCTAAAGCATTTTCAGCTGGTTTTATTGACCTGCAGTGGTCAGGTGGAATATCAGTAACTGGAATGGGGACAAGGGAGAGTTGTTCCGGCTGTCTTCTGACCATGTCCCAGCACCTTCTCTGTCAGCGCCCTTAGCTCCTGCCCCTGTGCTATACCATTCCCAATTTCAGTGCTCCCAATCCCTCCCTGTCCACATGGCCTTCCCAGCTCCGTGCCAGTTCCAGCTGTGCGCATATGGGTTGCCCACATGGCCAAGGCTAGCAGACAGCGGTTGAGCCAATGCCTCAGCCCTTCCTGCAGCACCCCCAGCTGCCAACTTCCAGTAAACACATAAACCTTGTCTTCAAAACATCTGGTGTCCTCTCGGATGTGTTTGGAATTAGCTGATGGATCCAAGTGAAACGTGTTATTATATAAAGTTTGTTTCCATAGGAAACAGTGCTTGGTGGAAAGTCACTCTGCAAGGAATATTAATGCTGTCTGGTTTCCTGAGGAGTTGTTTGCCATATCCTACCCCAGTAACTCCTGCCTGGCCCATCCCAGCCTCAGTGCCTGGTAGCTTCTCCTTCCCCAGGGCTGCACCCAGGTGCTGCCTGTATCCCAATCTACCCTATCCTTATTTGTGCAGCCAGCTGAGTCAGGTGTTCCTGTTTTTGTGCCAGCAGCTGGGAAAGATTCAGGGTATTTATCCAGTTGTCCTTGGCTTCTTAAGGCTTCTGTCCTTTATCTGGCATATGGTTTTTGTAAAGCTTATACAAGTGCTCCTCTGACAAATTTGGCAGAAATGCAGGTGACAGATTCTAGAGTTACTAAGGGATGTAACAGGCCAAGGTGGGCAGACAGATGGACAAAATGATTTTGTTTCTTTCCAAGGCTGTGAGAATATTTCAGGCAGTTGCTGATTGTTGCAGCTGCAGGCAGAGATGTTGCAGTGGTTAAAATGCTTGTGGTCTTTCATATTTATCTTTATTGTAGCTCTTAATGTAGCTCTTAGTTGTGTTTGTGGAAAGTTTGATTGTAGACTGTCACAGATTTTGCCTGTAAATAATGAGGGTTTTATCAGGAAAGGAGATAGAGAAACAGCAGACAAATAAATATGAGGGAAGCCTTGAGCACTAGAAGACTAAACTTGTACACAAGGCAGGCAGCACGTAGAGAGTGGAAGTGACGGAATGAGTCTGGGAAGTCCAAGGAAAGGTCTGTGGGAGTCTGCCTGTAAAAACTGGAATAACAAGGCTCACACAGAGAGGGGAGGCATGATGAGCCACCAAGGAGCTGGCCAGAGAGGGGAGGATGGGAAGGAAGATTGATCTGGTGAGACTGAAGTACATTTTGGGAAGAGGAAAATGTCACTACCGTATACTATGTTTCTTCAAGCCGTTTTCCAGGATCTACTGGAGAACTTCTAAAGGCTTTTGATAGGTGATCCCAAAAGGTATGGTGTATATAAGGAAAACCCCATGCATTAAACAGGAATTAGAGTCTACTTCCACTATATCCATTTCAGATCAGTGTCTGAGCTATTAGTTTTTGTGTACTTGTGCTGCCAGACTAAACCTTTGCCTGCCCCCAGACCTGATTTGTGACTTGGAGCATAATGAAATCCCAGCAAATTGTACACACAAGTATTTTTGCGATAGCAGCTAAAAAGCTTTGTGATATAAAAATAAGATTGTGATATGAGGCACAGCATTGATTTTTGTGACTCCAATAAAAAATGACTTGGGGGGATTTTTCTGCTAACTTTGTAGGCTGCTTATAGTAGCTGTGACTTTCGTAACAGGCAAATTGCATGCTGTTTTTTCAACTGGGACTGAAGTGGTCTGATGTTGGTATTTAATGCCAGAAGACATGCTTTAATTCATGTGTTTGTGTGCACAGTGACCCCACCATGATACTGAGGAGATGCTGTTATTTGTATATTGAGTTGGAAGACTCATACTTGCTGAGAATACAGACCTGGTTGTAATAAGAGACAGAACTGATCAGGAAATATGCCAAAGAGATAGTGAAAAGAAGCATTTCTTATACAAACTTTGCAGTTGACTACCGCATTAAAAAGCTAGTAGGGCTGTTTATTTCTGGCTGTTTTCTCTTTTTAGCTGGGTTTACTTTTGTCCTTGTCCAAGACACTTTTGCCCTTCATTCCACGGAGTTCTGCTCACAGCTCACCTTACTTTTTCCTTTTTAAAATTTTGGTGGTGTATTGTTATTTCACTTTTCTCACCTCTGACCTCATTCCAGGACCAGCTGGACACTTTTGGAGTTCTCGTAATCTTCCTTTCCAGTCCAAGACTTTCCCAAAGACTTGTCTTTTTCAAATTACTTTCTTCTGAAACTGCATAAATATTTTCTTACATTGCCTCAACGCTGTTGCCCTTGCCGTCTTCAATTTAAAATAGTAAACTCAAGTTCTTGCTGTCCATGTTAAACTTGTTCATAAAAGTATTAAATTCCCTTGGCTTGTAGAGCAGAGAGTGTAATGTTGGCACCAAGGAGCAAAGTGCAGGCTGTGTATGGATCACATGGCAACCTCGGGGGTGCTTTGGTGTTTGTTGGAGGAAATCAGCTGATGACTCATGTCCTCAGATGTCACTAAAAAGTGAGAGCTGACTCATCAGCAAATAGTTAAATATTTAATTTTATTTATTTTTGTAAATTCTATTTACCTCATTGGTGGGTTTCAGCCAAAATTAGTTTCAAAGCCATCACAAAAGATAAACTAAGTAAATGACCTTAAATTTAAGTGACTGTAGTTGGATTTTCCTGCCAACTCCCAAGAAGAATATCCGTAGAGGAACTCAGCATTCCTGGAAATCAGTCTAGAAAAGTGAGTGCTCACCTTGAGCTCCAGAGGTGTAGAACATCCTGCCCTTTGCTTTAGTCAGCCAGGACTGGGCTGCGAGGCTTTCTTTAAATGTATGTGTACACATACGCATATCTCATAGCGGGGAGTAATTGTTCTGAAATGGCTTGTGTTCTTCGGCCTAACCTTACAAACTCTAATGGGTTTTAAAAATTAATGGAAGCAGATCTTGATAACAGCAGTGCTCAAAATGATTCAGAATTAGTAGTTTTAAATAGGTGAATTATGCAGTTACAATGAGAGGGTACAGGTGCAGCCCATCTGCTTTGCTTGTCTGCTTAAGTTTAAGAATAATATTATTATTTAAGGATCTCTTCCTAGGTGAGTCTGTATCTGCAGGAATGGGAGCTTTTGGGTCAGGTACATCTTCCTTGTCTGTGCTTCTCATTCTCGTGCTTGCGGTAGGTAATGTACAGGTGGCTGTGCTGTCTGGAGAAGAACAGGCTGCCAAAACAGAACTAGATGAAGAATAATAATATGCTCTAATTTCCATATAAGCATGTGATTTGTTTTCTTTCAGAATGAACACAAGCACGTACTTTCCAATAGATTAAAATCAGTATTACACAATTAACAGGGGACCACAGTTCTAGTTTGAAGCATCTCTGAGGCTTCTACCCTTTGCCCTTCCTGGGGTCCCTATCCTGCTGTGAGTGCTAATAGGGATGTGGGAGAGCCACGTGGCTAGATGGGTCTGCTCTAGACCTCATGTAAATTTGTTTAAGGTGCTGTGGAGTCCTCTGTAGGTTTGCATGTCCTTTTATACTAACACTCTTACACTGTGCCAGCCTGGTTCTGCACTGGTGGCTTGCTCTGAAGATGGCTGTGACCTGTGTGTGCCTAGCTGTTGTGGTGTGCTCTGGCCAGTTTCGGTCTATCTCATGGCCAGGCTCTGCTATGTCCCCTCGCCCCCACCCGTATCGGTTCTCCACCCCATGGAGGGCTCTGTATTGTGTAATCCTACACAAAGCCTGCCAAATTCAAACCCCACAGTGCTCCCCTATTGGATGTTGTACCCTCCCCCTGCCCCCTCGTGTCTGTATTTATGTAACTGTAACCCCCGTGCCGGTGCTTCCCCGGCAGGACCCCGGTGCCAAATAAACCATCTGGGAAGCCCCTCTGCTTGTCTCTCCTTCTTCTGCGTGCCTGTGCCATCGGTGGGTTGGGTGAAACCTTGCAGGAACTTCACCAGCCCTGCCATGCCCCCGGAGCAGCCTGTCAGCCCCTGGAACTGCGGACGGATGCTTGGTGCCTCTACGGGATGCACCGCAGCACCTAGCTGGGTATGGCCTGGCTGTCCTTTGGTTGCTGTTGGTAAATGAGCCTGTGGTGCTCGTTTTTTCCAGTGACGTGATTAATAATGGCTGGTTTATACACTGATTGTTAAATCACACGAGAAGGCTTTTCTGTGTCAGTCCTCCCCCAGCTCAGGGTGCTGTTCAGAGTTTGGATGATCAGCATGGCTGGTGCAAAGAGAAATTCCTGCTGGCTCCCAGTGCTCCTCAGAGGTGTGCCTCATGTCCCCTTTCCATCTGGCTTTTGACTACATTCAGTTAATATTAGGGAGGTAATTTCTGTCCTCATAACTAAATACAGTTGATGGTGCATTCAGTCCTTACATGCGAACACTGCTCTGGGCAAGGCTTATGGAGGGGCCAGACGTGTCTTGCAGCCCAATGTAAATATAGAAACAGATGTGGCTTTAACTTTTGTAGGTGAGGTTACTGAGAACAGGCAAAGGTTAGTGGTCTGGGATATTTTTTCTAGTTAATTTGGTTGAGATTGCAGACACTTTGTATATTTTCTGTGGTTATGGGTTTTATGGCTGAATGCAGAAGGTACTTAACTGCAAGGAAGTAAAGATATCCCACACCCCAGCTCATTCCTTTTTAAGAATGGAAAAAAGCTGAGTAAATTATAGTGGCGGCAAATGAAAGGCAATAAACAAGTTTATTCTGTCCTTATGTCTTGTACCTTCAGGAAAGTAGGCTGTGCAGCTGTTCTCACTGTTGTGAGCCATTTTAAAATCTACCTGGGAGCTTTTCTGAAGGGACAGGTCTTTAGTACACCAGCAATCATAGGGTCTCGTACTAGTGGAAGAGTGCATGTGAAGTTGGAGGAATCATGCTAAACTACAGTTCCCTCCAAAAGTCTTGCCTGTGGTGGTTGCAGCTGCTATGATTTCAGCTGTGTAGAGATGCTATCTGGCTATTTCCCCTTTTGTGCAGATCACAGAAAGACTGCAGGAAGGCTGCAAACCCAGTGTGTTTTAACAGAAGTGTTTGGGCTTTAGGATACAAGTTTCCATGAATGCAGGCTTACGTTCCAAGCATAAACTCAATTTTGAGTTTGGTGGGATCTGCAGGATTGTAACTTTGTGTTTTGTTTATTTTTAGGGGTACCAGGAGATGCTTCAGTGGTGAGATATCTTTTACAATGCAAGTTAGGCATGAAATTCATCAACTAACGTCCCCTTCCTCACCCTGATCTCCAACAGACTTACTGTAACACTTGGAAGAAAGGGTCAGGGGAGAAGGGCTGAAGGGCACCATGAAGCTGAAGCAGCGAGTTGTTCTGTTGGCTATCCTCCTTGTCATCTTCATTTTCACCAAGGTTTTCCTCATTGACAACCTGGACACCTCAGCTGCCAACCGGGAGGACCAGCGCACCTTCCAGCGGATGCTGTCGGGGCTGCGCGTGGCGCTGGACCCGCGGCTGGAGCACACGCTGCAGTCGCCCTGGGAGATTGCAGCGCAGTGGGTGGTGCCCCGCGAGGTGTACCCCGAGGACACCCCCGAGCTGGGGGCTGTCATGCACGCCATGACTACCAAGAAGATCATCAAAGCTGATGTGGGATACAAAGGGACACAACTGAAAGCTTTGTTGATGCTAGAAGGAGGACAGAAGGTTGTCTTCAAACCCAAGAGGTAAATACTGCTTTCAATGACTGCATTAATAACTGCTTTATTTATATATACTTTTTTTCTCTATGTTGTCACATTAACGTTTACGTTACGAATTTTTTTTGTAAATGGAAAGGCCATCCTGTTATTTTTGAGACAGACAGGATAAAGCCTTGCTGGTGCTCCAGTAACTTTAGGTTGCTGTGCCAGGTGTCTCTCAGGCTGTACAGCCTTGATGCTCAATACAGCCTGTCTTTAGATTAAAAAATTAATCACAGTGTTCAGTCCTGAGGGAATGTTGGTTACACCTGATGTTTCTGAGCCGTATCTTCCTGACTGTGGAAGTGCAGCTTCTGGCAGTTTGGAGAGAAGCTTTGCCTCTTCGTTGTGTCAGACTGCCAGCAGAGGGTGCAGTTTAAGAACAGGGAAGGAAGAATGGAAGGAAAGAAAGAAAGTTGGCATTGGTCTTAAAAATAAACGTGTATGTCTGGTGTAGTTGAGTGTAGACTAAAAATGGTTTGGATAGGTCAGAGTGAGAGCCCCTGAGCCTCCTGTGTGCCAATGGTGAGTACTGGAGGAGCAACATAAGAATGGGAGGGTACTGATACTTCCTTGGTATGGCCTTGGTTTACAGTGATCCTCAGAAAAATTTGACATGATTGAATGTTTCTGAAGAGTCTTGGCTGTAAAGCTTTTTGAACTGTTTGTCTTGGGGGAAAAGGAGACGAAAAATGTTAAAAAGTAAGGCAGGTGTGTTTTAGAAGATTTCACTGCAAATGAGAAGTGTCATCACAGAAAACGATTTGGAGTTAAGCAGGCACGAAGGCTTCCTGTCCTGTTAATTAGTGCAGAGGCCACCAAGATGCTGTAAGGATTGGAGCATCTCTGCTTGGAGACAGGCTGGGAGAGCTGGGGGCATTCACCTGGAAAAGAGAAGGCTCCAGGGAGACTTTACTTTAGAGCCTCTTCCTGTGCCTAAAGGGCTCAAGAGAGATGGAGAGGGACTTTAGAAAAGGGCCTGGAGTGACGGACAAGGGGAATGGCTTCACACTGACAGAGTGCAGGGATAGATGGGATATTGGGAAGAAATTCTTCCCTGTCAGGGTGGTGAGACCTGAGCATAAGTTGCCCAGAGAAGGTATGGCTGGCCCATTCCTGGAAGTGTTCAAAGGCCAGGTTGGCCAGGTCTTGGAACAGCCTGGTCTAGTGGAAGGTGTCCCTGCCCATGGCAGCAGAATTGGAATGAAGTGATCTTCCAATCCAAACCAGTCTGTGATTCTATCATTAGAGAATGAGAAAAAATCTGCCCTGCACTTGAGTTCACAGTCCTGTTTCTGTACAGCCAATTGCTGCTCTGGCATGAAGCTCCCCCATGGGCCCAGGCAATGTGAGCCTTTCACACAAAAGTCCTGGTGGCACGACAGGTATCTCCACCAACAAGAGCACCAAGGAGATGCAGCATTCCCACTGTTGCCTTCTGCGTCAGTGAGTGCAATAAAGCATTTCACTGAGTGTTAAATTGCGTTCTGTAATGCACTGTCTGTGCAGGCAGACACAGGCACTGTGCACTGTCAGGGTCACATGCAGCTGGGAATGTTTATAGGAGCACTAGAGAACATGGCCTTGGCATCCTGGTAGACGCATGTTCTGTTTGTGACTGCTAAATAGCAAGGCTTGCGGACAGAGTCCTGTTCTGGCACTGCAAGAGAGTCTATTTAAACAGCTTTGGACCCGAAAACTGTCAAAGTTACTGCTAAAAACAGTTCTGAGCAAACTTATGGGCAACAGAAGAAGGAATTTCGTCATTACTTTTGCTCTGGAAAGGACTAGATGCCTACTGTGCATGGAAACAAAGAGTTTGGTCAGGGTTTCCTTAAAAATTTTAGCTCTGCAGCTTTCTAAATGTGACCATGTTTCTAAAAGCCTGCTGTAAGTACATACCAAAGACCTGCCTTTGAGGACATGTCCTGAGGATTAACTGTCTTACTTCAAATTTTCTTGAAATTCAGCCTAATTTACTAACAAAAAATAGTTCCTATCATCACATCTGGTGGTATATGTGATATAAGATGCTGGTTTGGTGAAAGCTTCCATTTGGCAGGAATCCTGCACTGGTGAATTCTCTTTTGAGCTGCCTTGCATAGAAGCTGAGAAGCTCAGGCTGAGGAAATGGACTGTCATCTCACCCTACATCCTCCCTGAGCAAGGCTAAAACGTCAAAGTAGAGCTCTGTGCCTTCTCTTACACTGTTTTTGCTACTGCTTGAACAAAAATTCTGCTGGAAATAATCCAGTTTACAGAGTTTGATGCATAGACAGAAATGAGAAAATAGGTAACCTAATTTGGCGTTATTTTATTTGAAAACATGTTGCATTTCACCCATTTGCTCAATATTGATTGTGGTATTTCAAACTCAGATGCAGCATGGTGCTAAAGCAGTATCTACACTGATCCAAATGTCAGGAAACAGAAATTGGTGTTTGTCTTGACTAAGTAATGTCAATTAAAAGATAAAAAAAGGAGCAAAAAGCCTTCCACTTCACCAAAACACACCATTGTTGTTGCAATGAGTGCCTAATTTCTATATTTTGCTGTTCATTATGTCTTTTCTCTACCAGAATAAAGACTGTATTTATACCCAGTATTGTCCTCAGGTTCATGCTTGCTGATTTTCTATCTACTAAAGATTGTATTTGCCATCTTTTTACAGTATCAGATTATATTTTTATGTTAATGTATAGTTCTTTCTAACCCCAAAATCGTCTGTGGAATTGCTGCTTTCCAGTATAAATAGCTCCCTGTTCCATAGCAGGATCTTTGCTCTTTGTTCTAAGATCTGACTTGGCATATGATTGGATTAAAATTTACTAGTTGGAATGTGAACTGCTTCCCAAGCTCTGGAGACCACTGTATATCGCTGACCTTTCCTCCTTATTTCCCACTTCAACAGTCTGGACACTTTAATATCATTGATGTTTTTCCCCTCTCCCATTGGCAATCAGTTGGAAAGTGACCCAGGGACTCTTTAACGTAGCACTGTTATTAAATTATTACTCTGAACAGCAAAATTGATGAGAATTCTACACAGTCTCACTTCATTTGACTTATTTCAATTACAGATATGCCAGGGATTATGTAGTGGAAGGAGAACCCTACGCTGGCTATGACAGACACAATGCAGAAGTGGCAGCCTTTCACTTGGATAGGTATGGAATCATTGCTTTATCTGGTTTTATTGTCTTTGGAAAATACCCAAGAAAAAGAGTTCTTTGAAGAATGTATCTCAGATGTGAGCTACCTCTAACCTGCCAATAATACCACATTGAAGCCAAAATTAGTTTATTCAGTGAAACTTCATTTCTAAGAACTGTTCAAGAGCATGACATTTTAGATATTTGTGAAACGTTTAGAAAGGAGAATGAGCCCTGAAACCACTATAGTTAATATTATAGGGGAGAAAGAGCTTAGCCAAATGCTGTGGAAAGAGTCTGAAATATTAAATGTATGTACTAAGTTCATGTCCAGTTCACTAAAAAGTGAAGACTAATGTCTAGACTAACAATTTAGTCTAGACTAAATATGAATCAGTGCATCCTAGAGGAAAACCAGCTATTCATATACTAATTGTGCTTGGAGTACCCAGGTGGTTTTGTGGACCTGTACTTGAGGTGCAGTTACAGGAAAAACAAAACTTATAGGATGAACAAAGAATGGGACAGAAAACACCAGACACTGAATGTCAATAGTTACAAAATGCTGTTAGGGCTGCAATTTCACTTAGAATAAATGAGCACAGTCTCTGTTTCCTCATTATGGGAAGATTTGGAGGTGAACAGACATAAAATCTGGAGAAAAGGAATAAGGAGGGACAAATATAACAAAGGCTAGAATGGTTGAACTTAAACTGAGGTTTCTTAATACATAAATAAGAGCTTTATCATTATGGCTAAACGCATATGTGGTGACAGAGATGTTTGTTAGTCCTGCTTCACTTGTGGAACTCGTTGCTCAGACAGTGGAAATCAGTAATTCTAGGAAGGTTGAGTAACACCCATTGCTGCTACAGCCAGCTTGTACTGGTAGGCCAAAATCAGGGTCTATTAAGACCAAAAAAAAAGATAATGTAGCCAGATGTCAGTCTATTTTTGCTTTTAAGAAGCATACAGGCTTCAGTTTCCCTGAAAAAGTAGTGATTGAACATTCAATCAAAGCCTCTTTCCAGTGTTGAAATCCTGCTTTACTCTTCTTTGCTGTCCATTTGGTCATGATTTTGTGCATTTTTTCTCTGGCCTTTCTCTGTGTCTCTGCACTTCTTTATTCTTCAGGAATATCTTGCAGAACCTACCTGCCACAGAACTTTAATCTGTACCTTTGTGCTGAATGGCGACAGTTCTATATTTTTTCCAAGGACGCCATTGTTTCAGGAAGGATCCTGGATCATTTTGTATGTTTACCACTGATGGAGAGGCTGTGTCTTCCGGGATTGTGGCCTTTCAGCTGTGGGTCTGAAAATACAGCGGCAGGTTTTCTGTATCTAAGCTCTGTGCTTGTTTTCTTGGAACACCTGCTTTTGCTCAGGCTGTGCGTAGCTCAGGGTTGGCTGTGAATTTTTTCTGTATGCATGCGACTTGTTCAGACAGACTTTTTGTGTTGCCCTTTCTTAGAGTTATACTTACAGAAGGAGATTTACTCATTGAATATGTAAAACAAATCCTTTTCAGTTTTTGGAGTGATTCTCCCAATACGCCTGCGGAATGTCAATTGTCCCTTTTCCAGAAGAGCCTTCTTAGGCTCTTTTTCTGAGATGCAAAGACTATCAAAAGTGTGTTAAGAGAGTTGGGGCTGACACTCTTTTGATCTTTGTACTTCTTTAAGCACTTCTAAAATACCGGTACAAATACCTGAGTCATTTGTGGTCACAGCAAAGGCTGTAGCAGGCATGGGAGTGGAACCTGGATCTTGTAACTGCAGGTTTTATGGTTGTTCTTCCCACCTCTGTTTTTCCAGGCACTTCTCAGGCATTCACTTTTGTTCTACCATTCTTTCTTCCCTTCCCCTTCTTCCTGCCAAATAAAACAACTCTTGGATTGGTTACTTTCAAATGTAATTGAATTGGGCTTAAGCATAACATTTTAGTAGGTAGTGGTTCCCACAAATTACAAATGACCTTTCCAGGTGACCAGCCCACAGGCCATATGGTTTTAGTGCTGCAGACACAAGATGGATATTTCTCGTGTGAGGTTTGAGTTCTGAGAGTTGGAGCATGGTGCATCCTCTGTTTCTGTACTGCAAATGCTTTAATAAAGGAGTGTCACTGATGGCCTATAAAGCAAGTTTAACATCCAGGCACATAAGAAAAATTAGTTTCCTTACTTTGCCTTGGAGAAGAGAGGAGATTGCTGCAGGGCTTCAACTTTACTCTTTGGTCCCTGTCATCTCTGACAGAGACTGTGGGGTTTTCTTGGTTTAATTTTGAACTGCTGCCTATGTTGCAAATTCTTATGTCATGTTTTTTCACCTCAAATCAGAATTCTGGGTTTCCGCCGAGCCCCGCTGGTGGTTGGCAGGTTTGTGAATCTGCGCACAGAGATCAAACCAGTGGCTACAGAGCAGCTCCTGGGCACCTTCATGACAGTGGGTGAGTGGATTCCATGGACTATGCTGCCCAGTAAAGGAAAAATGCTTAATGGGAAAAAAGAGCCATGGGAATCTGACACAGCTATAGAACAATTAACCGTGATGCAGGAAGCTCTTTTTGTGCAAAGGAGAGACCTTGGATAACCCCATTTGGTGGGGGAGAGGACTTGGTTTTCTTCAAGTAGTTTTCCGTCTATAACTGCTCAGTGTTCTCTCATGCTGCTGTTACAGATGGGATTTTTATTTTTTGAGTAAGAATTTTCTTTCTGCTGTCAGAGATGGTTAGAAAAGTCTGTGATTAGACCTGAAAAGAAAAAAATAGAATTGTATTTAATGTGAAGAGAGTGGTGATTTGGGATAATTTATAGAGCTCTCACCCTGGTTGGTATTAGATGTTGTTTGTGCTGCATCAGAGCCTGCAGAGCATTTACAGCCAAACATGGCAGAACTTCCCTGTGTTGTTTACAGTAATAATGCTGTGAAGGGCACATAATGGAAGCTATCAATGTGAACTCCTACCAGGTGGTCATTAAGCACCAGGAAATTACTTATGCTGCAGCCTTAACTCCTTCAGGCTTTCATAAACCATCCAATTATTACTCTTTTGTTTGTTTCATTTTCTAATCAGAAGGCTCCAGAGATGATTATTCCTTGCAGATGGTAATGTTCCTGTTAGCAGCACTTCTGGCAGTCTCATCTGCTGCCTGACACTGCCACTTACAAGGTGTAACTTCCAGATGAAAGTTTCAGCTCAGCCTCACCAGACTTTCCTGGCATTTACATGGGGTGCCTGCCTCAGGCAGGTTTTACGTTTTCGAATTTCAGCCATGATACCTAAGCTGCTCTCTAGCAGTAATGCTGGCTTGAGAAGTATGGGTGCAGAAATTTTCATTGCTCCTCCTTAGATTCCTTGGGACTGCTGTTCTGCAAAGAAATGGGTGGATCTGGGAAGGAGGTTATCATCTTTTGTCAGGCCAAATTTGACCAAGTTCCTGAGGTTTTGAAGAAGAGAGAATTCATGCATACTCCGTGTAGGTTTGCTGGAGTTGCCGCTAGAATTCTGTCTCTTGCTAGACCTGCTGCAGGCCTTAGATGGGAAAAGAGACTTCCATGACTTTCCATACAAATAACTGATCTGGTCTGCAGGCTCTGTGTTGGTAATGATCTCTGACATCCTCAGGTTATCTGATGGGATACTGGGAACACAGGAGCTGGATCTGGATGGAGGGCTCCAAAGGAGTGCTGGCTGAAAGGCAGGGATGTGTAAGGATGGAAAGGGTAAAACACAGCTTTCGGAGAGCTGGGGCTGGTCTGGGGAGGATATTGAATGTAGAATCAAAGGAAGAGAGGAGAGAGAGTAATTACAGCCAAGTGAGACATAGTTGAAGAATATTTGGAAGAACATCTGTGAGCATGGAACTGGATTTAACTCGATGAGGATCAAGTGAAGGCGAGTTAAGAAGAGGCAAATAAAAAAGGTTAAAGTAAAACTATTAATGCAGGCTGCTCCAGATTACTTGATGCTACAGAATGCATCAGTGTTAAGGGACTAAAGGCTGCAGGGTTTTGTTGCTCTTCTGTCAGAGACACTGATGAAGCTTTGACAGATCTGCGTTCCTAGATCATGTGAGAATGATACTTGTTTCTGTCTCCTCTGCCAAGTCAGCTCAAGTAGCTGAGACATGTGGCAGGTCTCAGGGCACCAAATCCCTTTGAGTTCTGCTGTGGCTCTTTTAATTTATCTCTTTTTGGTTAACTTTTTCAAATAAGTGGGAAATCTGACACGTGAAGTATGAAATGTGAAAAACAAGCGAAGTCAAGGTCCTGGGGTCTATGAAAGGATCACAAAAACTTGTTGATAATGCACTATTGTATTAATTCTCACAGTGATAAAGTAATTAGAAAATATAATTGCTCTCTCCTTTTCATATTAGTCTTTAATTGCTCTGAATCAATGGATGTCTGTGTAGTCTCTTTTGAGCCTCTCCCTCTCAGAGACAGGAAGCACGAAGACCAGTGCAGTAAAATCCTGTCATGGGGAAGACTGCTGCAATAACATGCTCCTGAATTTCAGTTGGATTCCTTGGATTAAGTTCTGCGGTTTTCATATTTTTAATTTTTCTTTTTAAGGCAATAACACTTGCTTCTATGGGAAGTGCTACTATTGTCGGGAAACAGAGCCAGCCTGTGCAGACGGGGACATCATGGAGGGCTCAGTGACCCTGTGGCTGCCAGACGTTTGGCCCCTCCAGAAACACCGGCATCCCTGGGGCAGGACTTACCGGGAGGGCAAACTTGCCAGGTATGAGAACATGGCAGGGTTATTCTTTATAGATGATAATTTGCACTAAAATGACCCTTGCAAATACAGTGGTTAATTAAAGAGCACTAAGTGCTTTCAAAACATACTGTTGTGTTGATAGCTTTCGTAGCACAACAGTAGAAGCCAAGTCTAGAATAAAATTTAAATTAAAATGAGGAAGAAAAAAATCTTTGTTATTTTCCACAATATTAAGCACTGCTCTTTTGCTGCATCTTGGCTGGAACAGAACTCCACAATGCAGTCACTCTAAGCTCTGAAAATCTTGTCTGTGGGCAAACTAAGACTCTTTCCATGTGCCACTGGACCTTCCGTTGATGCTGTGCCACTCTGTGGCCCCTGAAATGTGGTAGCACTGTGCCAGACCTAATTTCATGATCCTTGTAGTTTGAAAGTTGTGCAACTGCTTTAACTTAAGCTAGGCCCTCAAAAGTCCTTTGCTTTGAATGCCATCAGTATTTGATCATGCTCAGCATGTAAAGAATACTAAATCCCACATTTGTACTTCTTTAAGCTGCATTCTAAAGTAGATGTAACACATCTGAGTTCATGAGGTGGGGATGTTTTTGCCATGACCAGAACAAAAGGGTTTGAGTTTAGTAAATTTTTCCAAATCTGTCTTGAACTTGAAAGTGATTAGAAGAGATTTTTAGTCCATGATCTAAAGTATCCGTTGATTTCCAGTGATGTCATTGTTCTCAGAATCTCATCCAAAGGCTCCATTGAATTGTTTAAGAGTGTAAAATGCACAAGTTGAATTCTGAACAGCAGGTGTTTTGTCTTTTCCACCAGGTCAAAATCAGCTGTGTTCAGTACATGGTACATTGCAGTAATGAACAGGATGAACTTCTTGGGCATGTTCCTCCTATTGAGAGGCTGCTTTTTATCATACCCTGCCTGCTTACACAGGGGTTTACCTTGATTCCTGTATGTTTGGTGTATTTAAACTCATGCTTGCCTCCTTCAGATGAGGTTAGAAGGTTCTGATGTTTTTCACCTTGTCATGCTGCACATTTCACTTTGAGAGATCAGAATTAAACATTCTTGGTGTCATGCTCTCCTTTTTCTGTGCCTGGTAATTGTGGAAAAATAACTCCGTAAGAATTTTTTGCTGCTCTAGCTGCTGTTCTGATTTGACCTTTTGAACATAATTCACACAGGCACATTAGTGTACGTAATTTTTAATGGAGGTATAATAGATGAAATCCCTGACCTTCTGAGGCCTGTGCTAATACAATATAAATGATCAGAAATGAATATTGGATAAAAGTCTCTCTTGAAAGACTATGTGGAAAATGAGGAGAGAGTGCATAGTATATCTGAAAAATTGTGGCAAGGAGAGTAAATACTGCTCTGAAGTAAAATGAGAGAAAAAGAAACACTTGAGGGAGAGAGGGATGCAGTGTAAGAAATGTATGCAGCACAAGGAGAAGAGGTTCTGAGACTGCTGCTGTGTGGATTTGTGCTGCAAGTTGAGTGTGAGTTGGATCTTAGTGCAAAGATCCCTCTTCCTAGGGGTATCTAGGTACAGTGTTTGAGGAACGTGTGTTACCAGTTATCAAAACCATTGAAAAGATAAGTTTTTAACCTCTCTGATTTGGATACTTGGAGAAAAGATGGGATATTGGGACCTCTGGCTCCAGACCACTAGAAGATGAAGTGGAGTATGTGGCAGTTGTAGTAAGTAAATTCTAATCTTCCTAGTTTTATGACTATCTGCAGTTTTGAGCCTGTCAGCAAGTGTCTCTAGCTTGTGTTTCCTCCATTTCTGTTTCCAAATCACAGATAGTTTAAGGCATTTCCAATTTAACTTTATTTTGTGAAGGATTGTTTCGGTCCTTACATGGAGATATCTTTGTTATTTAGGTTGACAGATGGAAAGGCTGTACACCAGAGGTTTGGCTGCTTGTTTGTTTTGGTGGTGGTGTTGAATAGGTTTGAATGCTGCAAAGAAGAAAATGAGAAAATTTAAAATCCTAGCTTTGGAGAATTGAGACGTGCCATCTGTGTTACAGGATTATGTATAGAAGGAGATAAGAGGGAAGCTTGAAATCTCAGTGGTGAAGAAGTTGACATAGTCTGCAGAGGAATGGGGGAGGACAGAGACAGGTGTGAGTGAAGGAGAATGAACACATGTGAAGCCCTTCTCCTAGGGGCAGAGGGGTAAGAGGATGGCTGGAAAGCCAGATGGAAACAGCTCAAGGCAACGGAAAGAAACACAGTACTGAAGTAGTTTCTTGGGAAGTTGGGGAGGACAAGGCATGGCAGTAATCTTCCCATAAAACAGCCTGGCCACTGTTGAGTTGTGAGGAAGCAAACTCTTGACTTTTTCCATAGGGAGATGATCTTTGTGTATCTTTGAACTGAAACTACAGCTTGCTCCATACTCTGGGATGTTAATGCAGGGCTTACTCTTTTCATGAAACGCTATTGTCAAGCTCTTCCTTCTTTATCTAGCCTGGGCCGCTCCCCTTTTCTTGGTGCACTCAAAAGTGACTGAGGGGCAGCTGTAACTGCTGTTGTTGTGCAGTGGTGGTTCCCTGAATGGCTGCTTGTTCCTCTCTGACTGCAGGTGGGAGTATGATGACAGCTACTGCGATGCCGTGAAGAAAATGTCCCCATACGACTCAGGCCCGCGCCTGCTTGACATCATTGACACGGCCATCTTTGACTACTTGATCGGCAATGCTGATCGGCACCACTACGAGAGTTTCCAAGATGATGAGGGAGCCAGTATGCTCATCCTGCTGGATAATGCCAAAAGGTGAGTGTGGGGAGAGTCCTGTTGACCTGGCAGTGGCAACCACAAGGGCACACATTTATCTGCTCTCTCTCTGTTTTCCTTCTCTCACTGATTTATTCTTTAATATCTTTTGTAATAGTCTTTCCTTTTTATCAGAAATTACTCACCAAATCTTAGGGTCCTTCAAAGGCTGTGGTGCTGACAGGACAAGGGAGAATGGATTCAAACTGAAAGAAAATGGGTTTAGATCAGATATTAGGAAGAAATTCTTCACTGTGAGGGTGGTGAGGCCCTGGCACAGGGTGCCCAGAGAAGCTGTGGCTGCCCCATCCCTGGAAGTGTCCAAGGCTAGGCTGGATGGGGCTTGGAGAACCCTGGTCTAGTGGGAGGTCTCCCTGCCCATCACAGGGGGGTGGAACAAGATGAGCTTTAACCCAACTCTTCCAACCCAAACCATTCTAGGACTCTGATTCTACTCTGTGCTCTAGATATTCTTCTGTCTTGGCAAAGTGTTACTCCAGCTACAGAAATTCCCCAATTAACAGAGTATTTCCCAAAGCAACTTTCAAAAGTTTGCTCAAGTCTCTCCTCCTATCCCTAGAAAAGCCCTTTCTTTTTTGGCTTTTAAATAATGGAAGATTGAAAACTTATGCTTTTTTATTAATCACCAGTCAGTATTAGTGCTGCAATAAAAGCAGATCTTTTCAAAATGTGGTTCTGAATAATTTGGCATTCCCTGCCTTCTGGATATGCCTACTCTGGCTTTGAAAGGTTGAAAGTTTAAAATGGAGGTAGAAGTGATACCAAAAGCAAAATATGATGATGTTCTAAATGTGGACATTAACTCTTACCCAAAAAAAGTTTTAAAAATGTGTTTAGAATGTGAGTTCTTCTGTTTTTGCTATAGTTTTTTGTATGTTGTCTGCTACAGTTTAGGTTAAAAATTGTATTGAAGACACAGTCTTGTTTAAATCATAACAATTTGATTAATTTTTTGTAAAAACATAAAGATCATCTGCTTGTCTTTCTCATAATTTAGTCCAGCAATTTACAATTATTTATTTTTCTGGTGGGCACTCCCATGTGCAGTAGCAGTGAGTTTCCCCATCTGTGAAGGACCAGGAGTTCCTGTGGGAGGCTTTGCACACCATATGTACCAAGTGTGCACAGCACTTGAGACCTTGCAGATGCTTGACTTGGAGTTAACCTTTCTTTTCCCATTTAACTTTTGTATAATGGATTCCATCCTTCCTTCCGTCCCTCCTTCCTGTCATCAACCTGTTCAGTAATACTCCAGTATGACAGCAGGATGCATTCCACCTTGGGACTGCTTGCTTACTGCTGCTTTAGGTGAATTCAGCAAAAATGCTCTTTCTATTACTCACTAACTGTGGATGTTCCCTGTACTATACGGACACAAACACACGTAGCCGACCAGGCTGAGGAGCCAAAATGAGAGGCCAAAAAGAGAGGGCAAAAAGGGAGAGGGCAGAACCCTCTGACTTTATTTATATGTTCTTAGAAATCACCGTGGATTGGAGGTAGAAATTACCACATTTCAAATCACACTGGTTAAAGCATAAATCCTTCACATTTCTCCGCCTAGGAGAATGGAATGAAAACAACAAGGACAGTTAGCAAAAACATGGATAGTTAGCAAAAACATGAATAGTCAGCAAAAACGTGGATAGTTAGCAAAAACATGAATAGTCAGCAAGAACATGAATAGCTAGCAAAAACATGGCCATGTTTACAACAGCATGCGTGAGAAAGTATTACAGCAAAGAGAAACATTGAAAAACTGCAAAACTCAGGACAACAACTGACAATGTGTTAGGAGGAAGGAGGTTAATGGATTAGTCACTGGAAGTGAACATGGTGTTTGAAGGTCAAGTCCTGTTGTTACGGTACATTCCTATAACATTATGAAAATATTTCTGGTGGGGCTTTGCAGGCTCACAGTAAATTGTTTTCTTGAAAATTTAAGTGATTTATTTAATCACTTAATAAAATTTAAAATTTCTTTCAGCTCCTTTGAAATAAGGGGAAGGGGACAGTTTTTCATAGAACCATGGTAGATCTCAATTTGTAAGGGACCCATAAGGGTCATTGACCCCAACTCCTTGTTTCTTACAGGGTTACCTAAAACTAAACTACATGAGTAAGAGCAGATGCTCCTTGGTGCCATGACCACTTCCCTGGGAGCTTATTCCAGTTTTAAAGCTACTAATAACAGAATTATTTGGGCAGTGTAAGGCCAGGCCTCTACAGCAACTTATCTTTCTTGAGGGGAAAGTTCTTCATCGAAAACAGTATTATGAGAAAGGTGAAACTATGAAAAATAAATCAAACGTGTTTAGATGAAGCTTGAAATACTTGATCACCTTATTAGTGAACTGTTGCTGTAATGATTGCGGCAGTTTGGTTCCTTTCCTGCCCAACTGTGTCAGACAGATAAAGCTCCCATTCTCCATTCCCAGAATACCAGTTATTCCTTACCCCTGAATTTTTTCTAAACTCCTCTAAAATGCCTTTCTAAGGTGCCTTGTTCTGATAAAGAACTGGATATGCTGGTGCTGCTTCTGTTTACCTGCTTAGCTGATGCGGTTGAGAGTTATATCTGTGATTGGTCATAGCTTGTTTCTATTTTAATTTAAATGATTTGATCTCTTGGAGCATGAAATTGCCTAGTATTGATTTCTTTGAATCCTTTACAAAGCTCTTTATGTTGAGAACAATCTTAGGAGTTCAGCTGGTTCACTTGGTTTTAATTTTGCTTTTCAGCTTTGGAAACCCTGCCCTGGATGAAAGAAGCATTTTGGCTCCTCTCTATCAGTGCTGCATGTAAGTGAAACACAGGGGTGCTGTTCACTTCACTTACGTAATTGCTGTCTTTAGGTTTGCAATATCATTAACTTGGGAGCCATCTGGCAACCTGAAAATGTTTGCTTGGGTCCACAGTGCTGTACTTTTTTAAGATATTGTCTGTTTGATGGATTGTCACTACACAAGAAGCTGAGGAATCCATTTTCATGAAGGCAGTACATCGGAGGGTTAGCTGCAGAAAGTGGTCTCACCTCCAGGGCACTGGTTCAGATCTATCCATAGTCAGTGTGACAGCTACTTTGCATCTGCGGCCATCCCCATCCAGCTCCTGACAAATCCAAGTTTGCATCCCAACTTGAGTTCTTCCTGACAGAAGTGAAGGATCCAATGTGTCTGGCAATTTAATAATTTCAAACATGGTTTCTCAGGAAAACTGCAGCCCTGCTCAGGGGGCTCCTCGATTGAAGTTTGTAGTTTCTTTGCAGAGTTTTGTTTCTGCTTTGGCCTTGTGAGCTGTGGTTTTATCTTCAGAGGCTGTGACTTTTTTGATTTCTGTTCTTTGTGCCCTCTCTTACCAGGCCATTGCTACTTCTCATCAGGAAATAGATGCTCCAAGGGCTGGAGCACCTCTCCTCTGGGAACAGCCTGAGAGAGTTGAGGGTGTTCAACCTGGAGAAGAGAAGGTCCTGGGGAGACCTTGGAGCCCCTTCCTGTGCATAAAGGGGCTCCAAGAGAGCTGAAGAGGGACTTTGGACAAGGGCCTGCAGTGACAGGATGAGGGGGAATGGCTTCCCACTGATAGAGGACAGAGTTAAGTGGGATAATAGGAAGAAATTCTTCCCTGTGAGGAGGCCCTGCACAGGTTGCCCAGAGTAGCTGTGGCTGCCCTATCCTTGGAATTGTCCAAGGCCAGGTTGGACATGGATTGGAAAAATCTCGTCTAATGGAGGATGTTCCTACCCATGGCAGGGGGATGGCATGAGATGTTCTTTAAGGTCCATTCTAGTCCAAGTAATTCTGGGACTCTATGAAAATTTCCAGGAAGAAAAATACTGATATATCCATTTCCTGACTGATACTTTAACTCCTTTAAGCCTTTCAAATGGAGCTTGTCCTTGAAGCTTGTCATTGAAAAATTCTGTCTTCCAAATTCCTTGGGACCTTTGAAGCCTGGGAACTTTGCAGAAAGCCTGACCTTTCATCCTTCTTGCACCAAGCACAGCTTCCTTCATGCTGCAGTACACCTGGCCTATGTTCTGCAAGATTCTTTTAAAAGTCATATGGAGAACAGTTGAAGAATTTTCAGATTCTTCAGTTTTTCTACATTAATTTTAAACATATGTTTCATTTCCTGCTTTATTGAGATTCTTCTGGAGTCTTTGTCATCTAGATTCTCCCAAATGCAACCTGAGGAGAAATTTATCTCTGTAAGAGACTTTGCAATTTCCTGCTTTTCAGATATCCCTTCTTTTTCGTACTGGGCAAATGCCATATAAGAATTCGTATGTGTAATTGTCTTAACTGTAGGTTTGTTACAACACTTGCTTATTTTGCTGATTTTATTAGAGGCCATCAAACCCAAGAGTTTAGACCAGGGGAGATAAAGATTTGTCCCTGAAGGATTTGGGGGAGAATCCCAAGAGACTTGACAGAACATGAGAGTTGAGATGGGCTGATATGAACAAGTTCAGTGGCCAGTGAAGAGGAAAGGTTACTGCTGTGTTCTCTTTCTTGAAAGTTTGGTCAACTGCCTTTTGTCCTTTGTGATTGGTCAGTGATGCTCTTCCTCAGGTGACCCAAGTTTTGTTTGAATTTGTTGATTTTCCTTCCTTTTCTTTCCTTTCCAAACTGTGTGTGGGAGGCCTCAGGACTGAAGACCTTCTGTGCTCGCAGCTGGAAGTGTTCCTATGTAACATCAGAGTTACGTCACACCAGATTGATTCTTCATCATCTTCAGTTTTCAAGTTACATTAGATTCTTTCTATGATGCAGTCTCACCCGGACCCTGCCATCCCAAAGACACTTTTGCAATAAGTCTCCATTCTTGATGTGCCAGGCTCCCTCAGGAGGCTGGCTCCAGTATTACCTACGGGACTGCAGTGGGACTGTGGTGTGGTGACGTGTGTGTTTGTTTCTTTTGCAGCATCCGGGTTTCTACCTGGAACAGGCTGAATTACCTGAAGAATGGAGTCCTGAAGTCTGCCTTAAAAACTGCCATGTCGCATGACCCCATCTCACCTGTGCTCTCCGACCCTCACCTGGATGCTCTGGACCAGCGGCTCCTCAGCATCCTGGCTACAGTGAAGCAGTGCACAGACCAGTTTGGGCCAGATGTTGTGCTGGTGGAAGACAGGATGACTCTGTCTCACTTGTAATCGTAGCGAAACATGAGATGGAACTCCTTTTTTTTAAAAAAAACCAGAAGAGTGATAGAAAAACAGCACAATCAGTTCAGAAGGGCTGTGGCCAAGATGGACTGACATGAACAGGAAAGCTCCCGAGCCAGCAGAAGGAAGGTGACACTGGCTTTTTCCTTGGGTTGGCAGCAGTGAGAGGTGGGAAGGTGGCCTTGGCTCAGCCCCTGTAGTGGCACCTTGGCCACTGTGGCCTGTCCATTGCCGGCAGTGGGCATTGTGCTGGATAAAAATGGCTCTTGGTGCTGGTATAAGTGTGTGGAATACAGACACTCCTTTGTGGACTGCATCTGGAGGGGACAAATGGAGATGAACAGTACAGTCCTCTCCCCTTCTCATCCCCTTATACTCTGGCAAGTTTTTCTGATTCAGGGTTGTACACAATCAGCTCTGAGCTGGTTGGGCATTTTACTGCTTCTCTAGAGAACGAGCAAGGGGCAAATAAAATAACTATTAGACTGAAGAGTTGTGCCACCCCCTCCGGGGGTGGAATGTTCTTCTGATTGTCTGAGGGGTGGGAGGGGGGACCTCTGCTACTCACTTGGCTTTTCCTTGATAAAAGGCTGGGAAAGAGGGTTGCCTCATATGTGATACTGCTTCAGTGTTTTTGCTGAAGTCCTATCAAAGATTTATCCACAGGGTTGGAGATTTAGGAGAGGACAGGGTGGTTATAGAGCACTTGATAATTAAGGGGTTACAGTAAGTTTCTATGTGTCTTGTCACTTGTTTTTTAAGGAATCTGACAAGGTCTGAGTGGAGAAGATATCCGTGCAGTCCTGTGTCCTTTATAACCAAATTTTCATTCTGTTGTAGCTGAGGATGGAATCTGTCCTTTGAAGCAGTTCTGTATAGTGAGGTCAGGCTGCTTTACTGTGAGCCCTGAGTGCTGTGGAGCCTCTGGGTATGTGGGACTGGGGGAAGAGGTGTTTGCTGGACTTCCCCAGTTACCAGCAGTAACCTGAGGAGAGCAGACAACCCTGAGCTGTGGTCTGTCTTCATCTCACCTGAGGGAGCTTCCTGCTGCTCTCTGTAACAACAGCTCAGCACTGCTGTTCTTGGAACACCAGTTTGGGTCCCACATTCACCTGGTCGGGCTGTGGCTGAGCTCAGAAGCTGTGACCACTTCCAGGAGGTTTTCTGCCTTGCCCAGCTGCTTCCTGCAACCCCTACTGCGATGTTCTGCCTGGGATGGTCATCCTGGGGTCCTTGCTAATCGTTTTGCCATAGATAGAGAAGAGTTGGCTTTTCAGGTCAGGCTTGCAGCATTCATCTTGTGCTAGTCCTGTTGTCCTTCAACACTGCAGCCTGTGCTGCCAATGAGCTTGTGTCATAAAACTGATCACCTTGGGGCAGGTCTGAGTTTGTGTCTCCAGAAGAGAAGCAGCTTCATCACTATTTCCAAATTGAACAGCTTTGCATCAGTGTTCAGCCAGCACGGTCCTTAATGTCAGGAAAGAGCTCCCTTCCCAAAGTGATTACAGGTTACTGGACTTGCGAGCAAGAGCATCAAAATGTTGGTTTGAGCCCTTTTCCTTGATTTTCCTGTCAGGATTTTTCTAACTGCAGTGTGGCAGGCAGCTGTTTCCTATTCTTGCATCTTTGCCACACCTGATCCAGGAGGTCTCAGTGAGAGAGTTTATCTGAAAAATGCAAATATTGGCTTATTATGTTAAAGTCTTTTTCTTATTGCATGAGCAGAGTATCTTGAAAGTAGACCTGAGAAAGTTACCTGAGAGTGAATTTTGTTATTCTTGCTCTCTTCTGGACTTGGCCACATCACAGGTGCACCCCAGAGCAATGAGATGATGGGATGGGATTTGGAGTTATTTACTGGAGTTCCTATTCAGGGTGGTGACACACAGCCAGCTTTGAGGACACGGTGAAGCTCGTGGCATCTATCATCTAATAGCAGAACACACTTAGGTGCTGTGGGTGGTGCCTCTGAGGCAGGAGCAAGTGCTGGTATAAGCTGTTTCCCAGGAAATTTCAGGTGATTTACCAAAAGGGGAGATGGTGAAGCACATGGTTGGTGGCTTGTAGCATTTCTAAAGCATGTTCTTCTCTTTGAGCTTAATCATGAGCTCTTAATATTTGGGAGGGATCTACCAAAATTTGATTTTTGATTTCTATATGATCACTCGATATTTACATTTTACTTAATAATGGGTTCAAAAATAGGTCTTTCAGTCTTTGAAATTAAATTAGTGTTGAGGACTTATATATTGCTCTAAGCAAAAGCTTTTGCTGTCACATAGAACCTGGGAATAAGTTTTTCCCCAGTATAAATGTCAGAGATTTAAAGCAGGGTATTGGTTTATTTTGGTTTACTTGTGGGCAAAGGGTATGAAGTCCAGCATTATCAGTAGAAGGAAGCAAGAAATGGTTGTTGTTTGCGGTTGGTTTTTTATTTGTGGTATTGATGCACCTGGCTGCTATAAACACCACTGGAGGTTGGTGTTCTGCAGCAGGAAAGAAGAAAAAATTCCTCTTAAATGAAAAGAAGATCAGGAAGATCTGGTTTTGGCCTTGTGACAATTTCTGCCCTTTTGGCAGTGATGGTCGTTTTGCTTGAATACAGAACCCTGAGAGATTTTAAATTGTAACCATTGCAAAGGAAATGAGGAACAGCATCCACATGCCAACAGGGTCTGCCTGAATCTCTGAAAAATAATATTGTTTGCAAGGCAGGTTCTCTGTCAAGGAGGTTTTCTTGACACTTTCTGAGTCTTGTTCACTGTGCACATCACCCGCTGGCCCCAGATGTTACGCACTGGTTGTGTCATGGTTATCAGTAATATCAGAGCACTGGAAGCACAGAAATCAAGAACTAATTAAAGAGGGCCTCATCGACCATCTGCTATTTACCTCCTCCTTACCTTCTCCTTCCAGGGGAAGGAGACACTTGAGTCAGCTCGTCTTCCAGCAGCTGATGAACTGGAGTGTATCTTGCCAAACAAACTTCAAGTCAAAAGTACTAATTTATGCAGAAGGTTATTTATTTACTGCAGCAGCTGGAGCAAGATGCTGGAAACAGACCCCCCTTTCAGATCTGCCAGAGGAGGCTCCTGGGAGCTGCTGCACAAATGGAATCACTAATAAGCAAACAGAATGCAATCATGACTTCCTACTCCTATCCCCTGGGGTCAGATCCCACATAAAACAAAATTGTGTGAACAAAGATTTTAATAAAGCAACATTGATGGATTGCTTAAGTCTCTCTCTCCCTCCCCTGTCTGTCTGTCTCAAGTTCCAACATGTGGTGGGCTGAATTTGTGAAGTGTTTTGCTACTGCTGTCTCCCAGTTACTCTTCTGCTAATGGTTGTCAGTGGCATTTATTCCAGTTGTGTATATCAAAAACGGGGTCAAACATGCAGCTTGTTTGCAAGAGCCTTGTTGGTAAGGAAAGAATGGTGTCCCAAAGGGATACAGAAATCCCTAGAAACACCTAGATTGAAGTGGTCTTCTGCCCATGCATTCCATGGCCCTGCTGAGCATGTGGGTTGAGCCCTTGGCAGTTTCCCAGGAGCTTGTTCCATGGAGCAAGGGATGGATAGAGCTGGCAGGTGTTTGTGGCTGCCTTTGCTAAGCTTTTTTTGAGATGGGACAGGTCAATCTGCTCCCCCCGAGTGCAGAGCTTTACTCAGGCTCTATCAGAGTTTTTCTTAATGCCCCAACAGTGAGTGTTTCAGAGGCAGGAGGTGAAGCAGTTCTGAATTCAGGGATCTTTGACCTGCTCTGTAGCATCAACTGGTGGTGTGAAACTTCCTTTTCTTTAGACTTTCTCACTTGAAACTTTGGATTTTAGCATGGTTGAATTCTGTAAGAACTGCTTTCTGGGGTTTATTTTTGTGGGGGAGGCTATTCTGGGGATTTTTATTTCCTAGGATTGTGTGCTGACAGTAACTTTCCTTTCCTCCACCTCTATTTATGATCTTCCTTATTTTTCTGAGCATGTGGGATAACCTTGAAATCCTTTCCATTTCCAAAGCATTTTGGCCTTGGTCTCAGTTAGGATATGTTGTGGGTGGACTTGCCCTGCTGCTCAGTAATTGTAGAGGTGTCACGCTCTTACAGTAAGCCACCAGTGGGTACAGCCTAAGGTAAAATGCAAGTTATATGGGAATTATCCACTTTTTAAATCTTCCCTGCTACAGCCGTGTGTGTGTGTGTATCTCTTTCCAATAAGAAAGCCAGGGATTTCATGGGATTCTAGGTTCCTGAGCCAGCCCTAAGGATTGCAGTTGCTGCTTCTGTGTACTGGGAGGGGTTTACAACTCGTTGGAGAAACTGGATGTTGGTGATGAACTTAGTGGTAGCAATGAGTTGTCCCTTGGTTCTCATGAGCGATTTTGTGGTGGTTCTGTGCCAATCTGGATATTTCTTTTCCAAGCTGCTTGAGCAGAGCCCACCCTGCGTGTCCCAGTGTTTGGATGTCCTGGCGTGCGGAGATGCCCTTCTCCGGTCGCTGAGGAATGACAAATCCAGTGTCACACATCAAGCCTGTCTCAATGCCAGCAGCACAGCCGTGTGTGCCACAGCTCTGATGGGAGTCCTGAACTGAACTCGGAGCCCAGCAGGCAGCAAACACAGCCTGGCCAGCGGGTGCTGCTCCCTGTGCTGCCGGGCTGACTCACCCACTGGTCCCTTGTTTCTGCCTCTTATTTTTGTGTCCGCTTGGAAAGGAAACTGAGAAACAACTGCAATTTTCTTTTGCGTTTGTGGCTGCAAAACTTCAGCCGAGCCGCTGGGCTACTTAAAAACAGATTATTTGCCTTCCCCGGGCACTTGTTGTTGGTGCTGCAGCTCTGTGGGAGCAACTGCTCGTGGTGTCCGGGAGTCTCCCCTCTCTCCAATTCCCTCCCCTCCCAGCCAGAGCTGGCCGGGCCCTGGGGCGGGGCCGGAGGGTGCCGGTGCCTCCGCTCGGGAATGGGGTTGGGTTTTGCCGTGTCCCCATGGCGGCGACGACGATAGGGAAACTACGTCTGGCCGAGACTGGCACCGCCCGCAGCTGAACCGCAGCAACGCCCCTTGCAGCGCCAGGAAGTGAGATCAGCTCGGGCCGAGGGGCGGCTCGCGAGTTCCCGCAGAGCGGGACCGGGGCTGCTCCTTTCCGGGACCCCGCACTGCCGCCATGGGCCAGGCCAGGCTCCCGGCCCGCCGGGGGCTCGGCTGCTGCATCCTGGTGCTGCTGCTGCTCCTGGGGGGCTCGGGCAGCCCCGGGACAACGCCACCGCCTCGGGGGCCCTGGGCAGAGGAGCAGGGACCCGTCCCGGAGCGGGGACCGTGGGGCAGGGCGAGGTACGAAGCCGTGAAGAAGCACTTGGGGGCTGTGGGTGCTCTCTCCAAGCATTATTGGCAGTACCTGGCGTGCAAGGTGTGGCAGGAGGGCTGCGAGGAGGAAGAGAAGGAGAAAGAAGAACGAGAGTCCAGTCCCATCCCAAGTAAGCGCCATGCTCTGTTCTCTCTCACTCCCATGCCCAGTAAGGAGCAGCAGGTCCGGACACCCTGCTGTGCCCCCGGCTCCTGTGGATGCTCGTTTTCCCTTCTCGAGGGTCGCTGCCCCGGGCATCTCCCTCTTTGGCATACCCCTGCATGAGGGGAGTGTACTTGCACTTGTTGGGCATTCCGAGCCATCCCGAACCAGCTGCTGACAGTTCCGAGCTCACTGTCCCTCCCCACAGCCAGGGCATAGCTGAGTCCATGCACCTGGGAGAGGGCTACCCGTAATAGGGCTCAGCTGACCGTCTACTGAAAACACAAAACCACTTTCCTGGAACCTCTCTGCTCAGACTGCTGCCGTTTCCAGGCTGGGGCTTTCCTCTGGTGGGCCAGAATTACCTGGAGATCCTCTCTGCCTGGTACTGCAGCTTTGGCAAGTGCTGTGAGACAGGAGACTGCAGGATAATCAACAACATCACAGGTAGGGACTGTGCTGTTTATGTGGCTTGTTTCGAGGGTTTTTTTCTGTTAAAGTGTGTTCTAGAAAATGATGTAAGTAAAGGGATTTTCTAAGCAGGGTGCTGAGCTGTCGGAGGCTGACAGGCTGAGCTGAGTCCTGTGTCCCATTTGAAGTTCTGAGACCAAAGAGAGTTTGTTCCTTACTGCACAGCATATCTACTCCAGCTTGCCATAAGCCCTGCCTGCATCCCATAGCTTCCAGGTACATGCAGTGGGATCCAAACAGGCCCAGGACCCTGCCCTAGGTCGGGAGGGGACACTGAGACCTGTGTGTAAGCCATGAGTAGATGTCTTTGTGTTTTGCTGTCCCTAAGACTCCTGGTATGCAAACCCTGTGGTAGGAGCTTGGGAGGACCTTTGGGCATCAGTGCTCTCTGCAGCTGCCAAAAACCTCTGCCTCTTCCTAAAGGAAAAAGGGAGTCAGTGGAAGATTTGTGTCTTTTTGCGCCAGAGGCTGATGTAGGCAGGGCACAGGCAGCCTGTGGCTTTAATGCCACTTCAGAGTTCTTTTGGCCAGGCAGCCCTGCCATATTTTCTCCTCTTATACCCACCTGCAGTAGCTGTGCTGGCAGTTTAAGGCTGAGCTCATGCTTTCTTTGTGCAGGACTGGAGGTAGACCTCAATGGGCAGCTCCACGGGCAGCACTTGGCCAAGGAAATGGTAGTCCAGGCTCTGCAGGGGTTCCTGCAGAGCCCACGGCCCCAGAAGGCTCTGGTCCTGTCCTTCCATGGCTGGTCTGGCACAGGGAAGAACTTTGTGGCTCGGATGGTGGCCAGTCACCTGTACCAGGATGGGCTGAAGAGTGAGTGTGTCCGGGTGTTTGTCTCCCTCCTCCACTTCCCACATCACAAGTATGTGGACTCCTACAAGGTGAGAGCGAACCACACGGGATGGTCTAGTGTGCTGGGCTGGGCTGTATGTCCTTCCCAGCGGCCCGTGTGGGGCTGTGGCTTGGGTTTGTGAGTGAAACTGTGAATCACACACTGTTCTGGTTACTGCTGAGCAGTGCTTGCACAGCTTCAAGGCTTCCCCCCTCTCCCATTCTGCCCCTAAGGTCAGTAGGCTGGCGGTGTACAGGAAGTTTGGGACACACCAAAGAGCTGAGCCCTAGTGACCAAAGGGATATTCCATGTCATTTACTGTCATGCTCAGGAATAAAAGCTGTGGGGAGGGGGTTTGGGGGCAGGAAGCCATTGCTCAGAGACTGGCTGGGTATCACATCTGTTTGTGGCAGGGTGGGTGGCTGCCTTTGCACCACTTGATTTCTTTCTTTCCTCTTTCCTTCACTTTATTAAACTATTTTATCTCTACTCACTCATTTTCCTGCCTCTGCTCTCCCTGTTCTCTGCCCTGTCCTGCTGTGTGAGAGGAGACCGAGCAGCTGTGGTGCTTGGCTGGGTTATCCCGGGGCATCCTGGGGACTCCTGACGCTCCTCCCTGCTGCTGCATAGGCCCAGCTACAGAAGCAGATCAGTGAGACCCTGCAGCACTGCAGGCAGGCCCTGTTCATCTTCGACGAGGCCGAAAAGCTGCATTCCAGCCTCCTGGATGCCATCAAGCCCTTCATAGCTCACCACGACAACAAGGGCCAGGCAGATCACCAGAGATCCATCTTCCTCTTCCTCAGGTGATTTCTGGGCCTCTGAAGGGATGGGGAAGAACCAAGTGATGGTATTTATCCCCTGAGGTGTTTGATACAAGGGGTTCAGGCTGCAGAGGAGGGCACAGATACCTCATTCCTTCATGGTGGTTGCCTCCATGTTCAGTTTTACCTGTGGGTGCTGGGCATCCTCCCTGGGAACAGGGCATTTGCAGGAGGAGCTGAGGTCCAGCTGAGTTGGGACACCTAAGCCAGTGTATAGACTTTGAGGCAAGGAAGCAGAGTCAGTTCACATGGTGTCACCCTGCCCACCTGAGCAGGAGATGTCCAGGGAGCAAAGATGGGGCTGAAGGTCTTGGTGGGAAGTTTCATGCACTGTTAGGAGCTGGGGAGTCTCCACTGCCTGGCTGTGGCTGCAGACTGAGATGCTTTGAGGCTGATCCTGGTAGCAGCACAGCCTCCTTGGCTTGGTTCCTTTCCCAGGAGTTGGGCAAATGTGCACCCCAGCACTGTCTCTAGGGCGGGTTGCAGCTGTAGGGAGAAATAGGACATCTAAAAACCAACATGTGAGGCCTAAACCAACAGGTGCCTGCCTAAAGTGGCCCCTAAAGAATGAGAGACCAGCATCTTGGGCCCTCCTCAGATTAGGAATTGCAGCTTTCAGCTTGGCTATGGCAGGAGCTGTTCCCACTGGCTGGAGGTGAACAGAACATTCCTCCGCCACTTCCAGGCGAGTGTTCTAACCTCCAGGCTTGTTGGTTTCCTCAGAGAGGTTTCCCTGCCTGTGGAGGACCTATCTGTGTGCCCTATGCCTGTGGAACTCACCACATTCCAGACCCACCTGTGTGGACTTCTGGCAGGAACCAGGGTGGAAGGGGCAAGTCCTGTTGCTCAACACAGGGTGGACATGCTGCCAGCTGCACTGGGCTAACCTCGTGTCCTGCCTGGCAAGCCATGAAGGTTAGGAATGGACACTGTGTCACCCCACCTCATGCCACCAAGCAGAGGGGAGCAGAGTGCCTTGAACTGCAGCAGTGTTGTAATGCCAGGGGTTTTATCATTCCTGGTGGCAGTGTGACACTGACCTGCTTTAGGAGTGATGACTTTGCTCCAGAGTTCCTGTGGACACTGGCATGGTCCTGCAGCTTTACCCAGGTGTGGGAGTTGGGGATGGGGAGGACTGGCTGCCTGTCCTCAGTCAAAGGGGGTTGTTTCTCCCGTGGTTTGGTTGGGAGCAGGATCAGTAAAAGCTATTTTCCCCCTAACAAGGGGTGGGGGCATGGTGGGAAACAGTGGTGGCTTTTTAATTTTCCCTGCCTTCCATTTAGGGTCCAGAGCCTCTGACATGAGGATGGGGTGCAAGGTCTGTGTCTCCCACTGCCTCTCTGCCCCCCACCCACACAAGCTCTGCATCCAGCTGGTTCCCAGCTCACTGGGGCATTCAGGGCTGGGGGCAAATCCCTCACCAGCACTTTGGGGGGCCACCTTTCCTAGACCTGCTTTCCAGGGTGAAGGACTGTCCTGGGGTCCTCAACAGCTGCCAGGATCTTGCAATGCCCACCACACAACTGCCCCCATGGCTGTCTAGAAGAGTCCTTAGGTGGGAACTGTGCTGCTGCTTTGTCCCATAGGCAGAGGATGCTTTGCCAAGTCCTGGGCTGCCACTTCAATCCCTGCCCTGGACCTTTACTTCCAATGGGACTCCTGCTATGTGCTCTGCCCTTTAACTTGGACTTTGTGGTGGCTTGTTCAGCAATTGGTGTGGAGCCAGGTGTCGCCTGTGAGGTCAATGGCTTCCGAAGCCAGGACAGGGGACTGAGGGAGATGGAGGATTCTGCTGCCCCTGGGTCTGAGCTG
This sequence comes from Pomatostomus ruficeps, assembly GCA_013400735.1. Lineage (NCBI taxonomy): Eukaryota > Metazoa > Chordata > Aves > Passeriformes > Timaliidae > Pomatostomus > Pomatostomus ruficeps. The sequence goes on along the minus strand of VYZT01041585.1, from coordinate 78,759 downwards.
GCAGGATGGCAAACAGCTGTATCAATGCCTATGGAAAGGGGCTCTTTGGGAGGAAGGCTGGCTCTCCACATGCTGATCCTAGGCAGCAACTCCTCTGTTGCCAACAGAACTGCTGGGGCCTGTCTGCAGGGAAGCTGATGGCAGGTCTCAGCAGTTCACGTCTGGGGGAAATCTTGAGTGACTTCCCTCCATGTCCACAGCAATCTTGGTGGCAACACCATCAATGAGGTGACCCTGGACTTCTGGCGAGCCGGCCGAGCACGGGAGGAGATCTCCATGGAGTTCCTGGAACAGCGGCTGCAGCTGGAGCTGCAGGAGGCTGCAGGTAATAGCTAGGCTTGTTCTTGGGGTGCTGTGGGCAGGCTGCCTGCAAAGCTGCCCCTCTGCACCATCCCATCTGCCGTGTGCCACACAGGGCTGTGCGTGGGGGAGCGAGCCCTCACTCCACCCCAGCGTGGGGTTGTTGACAATGACAGCCCCATCCTTGGTCTCTGTGAGCCAAGGCATTTGGGGAGGGAGCTTTCAGCCCTGAAAATGGCTGGGGGCAAGAGGCAGCCTAATGCCACAGGGCAGTACTGAGGCTTCTCTGGGGCTCCAGGAGTCTTGTGGCATGATTCATAGAGAATCTCTGTGCTCAGGCTCAGTGCTGACCAGCTCTGCTTGAGTGGGTCCCACCACACATGGCTGGATGAGCCCCTCGGAGCCAAGCCTGGCCTCGCAGAGAGATGATGCTCTCAGGTGTAGCTTTTGAGTTTGCCTTGTCTTGTGTTTTGCTCCAGAGAACAGTTACGCCCACAGCCACCTTCTCAGAGAGAACCTAATTGATTTCTTGGTGCCATTCTTGCCTCTGGAATACCACCACGTGAAGCTCTGCGCACGGGATGCCTTCCTGGCCCGGGGGCTTCCATACACTGAAGCAGTGCTTGACAAGGTGGCCCAGATGATGGTGTTTGTCCCCAAAGAGGAGAAGCTTTTCTCTGCACAGGGCTGCAAATCCGTGCCCCAGCGCATCAATTACTTCCTTGAACCTTGAACACCACGTGGGACTACATGTGTGCTGAAGGTGGTTCTGCGCTCTGGGAACTGCTCTCTTTGCACAGGGTCAGGCAAGCAGATGACCCAGCCAGGCACTTGCACAGGGACTTAACAGAGACTTAACCCCCCGGTACTCCCAGGGCTCTTGCAGGGAAGGAGGTGCATCCCTTGATCCTGGGATGTGGGGACAACCTGTGCTTGGCTGCATTTGGAATCTGTCTGTTTTAAGTCCCTTCTTTTAGCTGGCAGTAGCCTGAAGGGGTGATGTGGCTCTGCTCACAGATGCTGTTCCATGTGAGTGGGGACTGGGAATTTCCAAGTCCTTGGTTTGTTGCTGTGTGGTGAAGGGAGAGCTTGGACAGGCTGGTCCTGTTGAGACAGTTTGGCCGAAGCCATGTCCCTGTCCCCAGTTTTCTCTGTCACTTTACAAGATCACCCAGAACTGTTTTGCTGGAGTTGAGTTTTTCCCCTCTGTTGCTCTCATGCCTTTCTAAGGTGTCTGCTGCTCAGAGAAACATGGGCCAGGATTGTAGTTTGTGCAGGGAGAAAATGACTGAATAATCTCCTCTGGAGATGCCAGATCCATAGCTCTTACTTTGGAGTGTGAGTCTCTCACTGGAGTCTTCCATACAATGGAAGCAGCTGCTGGAGTGCGGGGAACTTTTGCTTTTTCTAAGTGGGTTGGTGAAGAGCCCGTTTCCTTCACTGCAAAACAAAAAAGGGGAGAGAATTCCTCTGCCAAGGGCAAAGGGCAGGTGAGGAGGATGGTAGCTGAAGCATCAGGCTGCAGGTGAATGTGGGTTTTCATGGATGCAGTAAAAGCTTGGTTTTTTCCTTCTTTTTTTTGTTTTTCTATTCAGTACATTTCATGCTGTGTTTTTTTGGCTGGTATCAGCATTATTATTATTATTATTATTATTATTATTATTATTATTATTATTATTATTATTATTATTATTATTATTATTATTATTA